>VNJV01017341.1:0-22160 GCA_008042635.1 Drosophila nikananu
TGCAAATGATTCAAAAGTCCTTATGTTCCTCGTCCGACGACTTCTGCTTCTTGGAAGGCTTAGATTGTTTGGCACGTTTTGCGGGTGTTTTGGCTGGCGTTGATGTCCGATCGCGCTTAGATGGTTTTTCGGCTGCTGTTGCCGTTGAAAATTCCTTGGCAAGCTTTTTGAGTTTTGCCAAATCCTTGGTCGTCTTAGCCGCTTTTTTCGATGCACGTTCGTCAGCCTTTTGTTCAAAACTGTTAAAACTTGGACTTTTTTCGAATTTTTCTTGAGCGACATGACTAAAAACATCGAAGAAAATTACAAAAACATTATTAAAATATATTTACTTATTTACCTCGCCCTATAATTCAAGCTTATTAATGTTATTACTATAAAAATCATTTATGTTGACATCAACGGCGATATTTAACGATTTGTCAAAAAAAAATTGGGTGTCCACAACCCCCGACATTTCATTGTCCACAACTGCCTCAAGCAGTCGTTTTGAAATCATATGAAAAAAAATTTTTTTGTGAAACTTTTGTCCAAACCCGGTGTGGAATCTTAAACATAACTAAATTTCACGTCAAAAAATCTATTGCACTTACCTTCTTAATTAACACACTTCACACGGTGACACTTTTAAAAACGTGCAATAAAACTTTTGACATTTTTTTCAGCGTGAAAAAATGCATTTTTCCGGGACACAAAGCAGACGCGTCCGTTCCGTTTGGTATTTGGCAGAAAACAATCGAGCTTCAATAGCGCACACATGACATTTGAAAGATCCGTCATATCTGTCCTGGGTCAAAAGTTACACAGGGGTGTCCACAACCCCCACAGTGTCCACGACCCCCACTTTTCCCCTATATTGAAAGCGAAAAAAAGGTGAAGGATGGCTGCTACAAAGTTTTCATAGACGATGCTTTCATTATTCACTTTTTGGACTCTATTTGGTAAGTAGAAATTGTATTAAAGTTTTTCACAAAACTATCTACTTTTATCTGACAGGCGGTGAAAATTGCACGGAATTTATTGGAGTGGAAAGAGGGCTTACGTAATAAAACACTTAGATCATCGGGAATAAGTCCTGTGGTGAATTATTCTTCTTTGATTAGTCTACTAATGACTAATGGCTAATAACTTATAAAACCCCTATACTACAGTAACATATACAATCATTATAAATTTACTTACAAAGAAACAGAAACAAATAAATATAACTAATCTAAGCAAGTTTTATTGGTCAGTCATTAGCTATCATTTGTCACACATTTAAGTAAGAATGAACTTTATTGATATTGGATTTTGAGATATTTAAAGTTGTGTGCCCGGAAAAGGCAACTTTTAATTTATTTAAGTTGCTTATAGATTTACAAATTTTAGGGCTGATAATAGAAACTAATAATGCAATCTAATAAAAATAATAAAAAGGTGCATAAGTTTTTTTTTAAGTTTTGCACCCATTCATATTGGAATATCGTATCATTAAAAGCCCGTTAACAGGAGCTGTTAACTAACAGCCAGAAAAAAGCTAGCGATGTTTACGATGTATTTACGTAAAAAATATTCCATGTTGAAGGTAAGAACTTCCTACCATTTTATTATTTATTATTATTTTTATTAAAATGCTAGCATATAATATAAATGTCCCAATAGATGACATTCCAAATCGAAAAAGCTCTCAGAGTGTGTAATTCAGAACCGTCTCGCTATGGAATATGCTTCGGAAGGCTCCACCGAAATATTGTTTATGAACTCAATTTATTGGTCAGCTAATTTGATATATATGGTTTCTTGGACACGCGATCCGCCTGACATTCCTATTTCCGCTCATCCCATTTCCATTTCGAAGCTATTTAGTTTGCATGGGGCGCGTCGACAGTTGGCAACCTGCAATTTTAATTGCCAAACTGTCTGCCGGAGTCAGGCGATGTGTGTGTGCGGGTGAGAGTGTCTTTGTCGGATTGCAAATTACTCAAAATAAACACAATTTAGAATACATTGGCACACATTTGCTCTGTCCGCCGCCCCGCGCCCCAAAATTGCCGTTGAGTTGTCCCTAGACATGCTAACTCAAATCAAAGTCGCAACGAGCGCACAGTGGGGCCTGAGGACAACTATATTCTTCAGAATAATCATTAGTATTATTAAACATGTTCATTTGTTGTAGATTTTTGTAATTTTTAGTTATTTTAAGAGTTTAAAAGAGTCATCTTCCATCCCATAAAGTAAATATGTACATATATTCTGGGTCAGCATCACCAGACAAATTGATATCGCTTTCTGTGGCTTCATTTATCTGAACATGGCTATTTATATACCATGTTCAATGAGAAACTAATAAATGTGTAATACTTTATATACAATTTTTTAATTAATTATAAGAACAGGCATGCCAGTTATTATAAAATGAATTTGTTCTACATTTCACTCGCTCTAATGTAGTGTGGTTTGTCAAGGTTTCAAAAAGGGAAGAAGGATAACCCTTTTACCTTTTCATATATTTCTTTTTTGAGTTTATAAACTTTTATTTTTTAAGGGGATTTGAGAAATCGTGTTGGAGATTCTCGAAAAGACGCTTAGGTCTGTAATGCATAAGAATATGTTTAAAAAATATGAAATATTTTGGTAGAAAATGCTCATTAAAATCTTCCCTTAAGGCCATAAAACTAACCAATTCTTGAAGACAAAAACATCATGGAATAAAGTAAGGGCGATGTTTTGGCTTTCTCCCCCATGGTGGTGCCCAGCTAACGAGTGACATGGGGAGCATGTGCTGCCCCGGGTCGTGAGCCAATCACCATCAAAACGTACACCTTGTTGGCGCACTCAGCTCAACCCTTTCACCTCGCACCGGGGCCTCTGGCTCCGTGGCTTTTGCGCTTTTATGCTTAGGAGCTCCCGGAGCCAGAGGCTTCAGCCAGTTTCATTTGTGAGTTTCGTTCGTGCAGTTTCGCCGAAATATCCGCGCCGCCAGCTGGGTTCAGAGTGAAGCATAAGTTCGGGCGCCGCCGCCATGAGTCGCATGCAAGCGTAAGTTCTATGCAAATGCTCGCGGGTCGCGTGCATCCAGGTGCTAATGAGTTGGAACCTACTAAGCGTGGCGCCCCCGCCATCCGCCATCCGCCACATAATTGCGGAGGGGCGGCGGAACAAATTGCTTAATTTGTTTAGCTGCTGTTTAATTTTCACCACCCAAACGTGTGAATGGCAAGCTTCACCACGAATCCTTGTCCATTTGGCATGGGAAGTTTTGTGTGTTGTTTGGCAATTAGTTTTACCCGGTAACAGGCTCTGCTTTCGCTTGCTGGAATACTAATAGATGCGTGCAGGAAAATCAATGGATAATCCAAAACTGATTTATTAGCATCAAAAAGATTGGTGACGAAATCCAATAGTGGAAATAAATTGCCAGTAAACAGGAGCAGGATAATGAAAAAACTTAGTTTCAACATTTTGTAGGTGCAACATTTTGGAAATTATTTCAGTTAGTTTTAATTGGGTAGCGATTTTAGCACTTCTTTAAAAGTTTCTAATAAAAGTGTGCTACAGGAAAAACACACAAAGGTTCAGTTTTACTACATAAACTAATTCATTAATTAAAATTAAAGTGAGTTCTGAAGCCACTTTTAAAGAGTGACACTTTTCTTATTAATCAGCTTTAGGAGTCTCGGTTTATTGATGTTGTGACTTATTGCGCAAATTCTTTCTTTCTTCATGAATTTAATTTATTTTCCCTCTAAAAGGAATGCACAAACTATTATAAATACGAAAATTTAAGAAAATAATGCAGCTATAGCATTCGAGTGTGGAAAGTTTATCACTTTTGGGTGGCTTTGTTGAAGTGAATTTTATATTTTTGAAAGCATTTTCTTGCAACTTAAAGAAATATGTAAATAAAAAAAATACGAATCAAAAGTGTAACAACTTTATATACTTTACAAAATGTAAATAAATTAAAATTAAATAAAAATTAAATATAAAAAAAATTATGTGTATAATTTAGAAGTATATCTACCAAGAGAAAATGATGTGGAAGCCCCGACAACATTCCTGAAAAACTCAATCAAGATTTCATGTATAAATCAATACCGAATAGTGCGGAATTTCAAGAAATGACATAAAAAATAAAAGTTGTGACAGCAAAATTATCTTTTGCTTTGCTTTTAGCTATATTTAGATTAAAAGACTTCTTATTAATCGAGAGAATTTAAATAGTTTTTTTTTTTAAATAGTTAACTTCACCTTGCTTAAAAAATCTTACACATAAAATCGTTTATGAGAAAACTAACAACATTATAAGTCTTTTTAATTTTAAATTGCTTGAGAATATACATTTTAATCTGTAAGTTTAACTTTAAGGATAATAATGCAAATTGGTAGTGCAAAAAAATACAAGCAGTATAACTGGACTAAAACTCATTAGTAAAATTTAATTCCAGACAGAAAGTAACTTCATACATATATAGAAAATAAAGAAATAAATAAATACTCCAAAAGATAAAAAATAATAATCTCAATTGTCCTACCATTTTCTGAATTATATAGTCTTCAGTTGCACTGTTTTTCCCAAAACCCTTTCACGGCGCTCTTCCTGCACTCCTATTCGATTGCCCTGCGCTGTTCGTGCTCGGCGTCGTCCTAAAAGCCGACTACCATGCCCTACCCCAAGTGCTCCGCCGTCGAATGCTCAATCCTCTTCTGTCTCCCGGCCACTTGTCCCGGCCATTTGGGAACAATGGCAAGTCGTCAACTCAGCGCTTCGTGCACGTGACTTGACAGTTATTTCAATTTAATAACTTCATATATTTATATGTATAGGTCTGCGGATAGTGTGTATCCAGATGCATGCCGATAGATTAAAGTTGGCGGGCCAACGCGAAGTTGGCATACGCTGCCGTCGGGCCAAACTTTCGCGATAAAAGGTAATCAAAGTGCTTGAAAGTTCGCGCCCAGAGCCGAAGACACTCACCTGGCCGCGAAGACTGTGCCCTGGTGTCGAGGAGCCGCCGACGGACCGAAGAGCTGGGCCGGGGAGCCATCAACTGCTGAGGGGAATCGCGTGCCGCCGTGGCCCGAAGTAATTTCCTCCAGCCCACGCGTCCATATGGCAACACTTTGCCCCAGACCCGGCACACATCCCTCCGAGTGGCTGGTGGCGATGACACCCACGTCTCCGCCGCCATCACCGGCTGGTTGCAATTGGAGCGCCCCGGCAGTGGATTTATGATAAGCGGCACGCAAGCCGGAAGGCCAAAGCCGAAGCTCTCCGCCGGCAATGACAGCGTGAGCTCTTCACGGGCCTCCCGCCAGGAGCACCTGCCGTCCACGGCTTTTTCCACCGGTATCTGCCATCTCTAGGCCCCCATCCAGGTGGGGGCCTAAACCAACAGAGCTTCAATGAACTTTTGACGACGTGTGGGCTCCGATGACTGAATGCGGGCCATGTGGCATGGAGCCATTGTTAAGGGACAGGCCTCGTGTCGGCATGTCGGCATGTCGCTCCCGCTCAGCGTTCGAGGTTCGACGTTCGACGTTCCTGTCAGTGTGCAGATAGCATTGCTCGGTGTTTGTTTTTCCGCTGCCGGCTGCCAGAAGCAGCTCCGAGAATTGGCAGGCGCCCATTGGGCACAGGAGCACCATGACCACCTGGAACACCATGAAAACGCGGTAGGAACTTGGACCCAGGAAGGGATTAGCCTTTTTAAATGGGATTTTTGTGACTCGAAGTTGTTAGGAATTGTACAGAAATTGGAGTGTATTTCAAATCAATGTACATACATTTAAATATGATAAAAAATCATATCGATTTAAGTGACACCCGATGTTATAATAGAAAGTTATGTGTAATTTCCAGCGACTGTGATAATTAGCTTATTTAGTTTGTAATTAATTTCGAACTCAAACAATGGTTCTCATCCTTGCAGGTCTAGAGATCTTTCTTAATCAATTTCTGGTCAACGACCCTAGATTCAGTTATAGTTTAAAGAAAGTACTTTATTCTGTACATACTATATATAAATTTTAAAGAGGTCTAACCCACTTATTATTTCTTCACTCTCCACTGACCCTCCGCAGGATAACCGCCTCAGTGCGCACCACCAACCGGATGAACGCCCTGCTCTCGGAGTCGATGCTGAGCAGGCGTCGTGCCGCCCAGAATCCGGAGGGCGAGCCGGCTGCCGGCGAGGGCGGGGAGCTGCAGAAGGAGAAGCCGAAGAACGACTGGCAGTTTTTCCACACTAACTTCAACATGGAGCGGGCCCTGAAGATCATCGAGGACTGCATCGAGGAGCGGCTGCTGTGGGATCGCTTTAGTCGCAACTACGACTCCTGGCGGGCACTGCAGCTGGTCGAGGGTCTGGCGGCCGAGATTCGGGACAGGGTCAAGAAGCTGAACCACAGGCGGTGAGTCTTAAACTGGTCTTAAGTAACATAACCAGTAGCATAACTTGTGAGTGTGTCCTTAGCCATAGGATTGTCTGCCTGCTGTCCATCGTGGAGAAGCAGAACCAAGGCATCTACCAGCGGATGTGCCACCTGATGGACGAAAAGCGGGACAACTTCACCCAGCTGGTCTTCGAGCGGCCCACCTACTTCATGATCGTGGTGCTATATTTGGTGTACAAGGATTAGGCATCCCTCCGCCTGCTGGTATTTGTTAATTACTGTTGTTAGGCTAAGTTAGTTGTTGACCCGGAAACGGCATTAGGTTATAGAAAAATAATAATAAAAAAAACACTTCAAAAAAGTAGACATATCACTATGTCCTAGACTGTAGGCCCCGGCGAGATTCGAACTCACGATCTCCTGTTTACTAGACAGGCGCTTTAACCAACTAAGCCACGGCGCCGATGTAGCAACGAGCGATGAACTACCCAATTCGAGCGAAAGATTCCTCCCAGCAATGGCTCTATAAGGTTGGAAGTCAATTTGGTAAATTAATATTGGTTCAGTTGTTTCAACTCGAAGATAAACAAAAAAAGATACGAGTACGTTCTTGACAACTCTTGGGATACAAGATATGGGAAAGCTTTTTCCACACAAGTTCTAATATAACAGTAGGGATGAAGCTTTCAGGTTGTGACTACGGACGGTACTTAAAGCTCTGGCTGAACTGTTATACTACCGTTATCTTTGTTCTGAAAGCTATAAAAAACGTACTGGTTTAATAGTTGAATCATTCTTTACTGCTAATAATATTAAGTATCCGTTACTGTTTAAATTCTAAATATAATTTTTAAAAATACTATACTTTTATTTATTTAATTTTTTTTATAATTTTGTTATCCTTTTAACTATATTTATTATTAACATATCTATATTTTTTTAGAAGATTAAACATAAACATTTCAGTAAGAATTATTCCCTATATACGAAAGCTTTTCCTCCCTCCTTAGTACTTCCCAGAAAAGCTACCCCTTGGCAGAAGCTTTTCCCCCCGATTGTTCGGTCATTGAAATAATAATTCCCAGATTGTAATGATTATTGAAACAATTATTGGAGCAATTGAAACGCTAATGGGTTACACAGCGTCAGCTGGCAAGTGGAACCATAAACAGCCATTGGGAGTACCGAGAATGGCAGTAGCACGGACAACAGAGGGTTAAAATGTGTGCACATTGCGGTTAAAATAAACGATAAATACGAATGGAATATGGAACATGGAAAAATATGAAAAACACCCCAGCACCATCACCAGGCGCAGGGTTAGGCCCCGGCGAGATTCGAACTCACGATCTCCTGTTTACTAGACAGGCGCTTTAACCAACTAAGCCACGGCGCCCCCGAAAGCTTCCGCGCGAGAATGCCGCTCTTGGGCCAGCGCTGCTGGGAAGCGGAGTCTGCGGGAAGTTCATAAATAGTTCGCAGCCGAGAGTGTGTGTGTGTGCGAGAGAGGCAGCGATACTTGGGTACTTATGCTGGCACAGCCGTGGGAACAAGAATAGGAGCGGGTTGTCTTTGCAACTTGAAATGGACAGAAGAATGTACAATTATTTAAATAAATAAAATACTTTTATTTAAAGCCTTTAATGGAGTTAAATAGTTGTTATTTATTTCAATGTAATTGAATTTATTTTTCCCTAAAATTTATACTTCAAGGCTTTACACGTTCAGCCTATGTATAAAACTAAAATTAAAGCTAAAGAATCACATGAAAAATATTAGAAGTTATGATCTTACATATATCATCCAAACATTGCAATAAACCTAATAGAAACGACTTATATTTTATGATTCTATATGTACATTCATATATTGAGAGTGATTGGATTAATTGATAGAATTCATTTTTGTGGAAACTGAAATCATATTCATAATAAATAAATAATTTCTTATAAGCTCTTTCTTCAACTATATTTACATAGGTATATGTATCTTTAAGAAACTTTAGTTTCTAGTTTAGATTTACATATATGATATATGACAATAAATAAAATTAAATATAAAAAAAGGAAACAAAATAAGACCAGATGTTTTTTAATATTTCTACATACATTATACATAGATAATTATGCTTTGGATATGTACATATATCGGTTTGGCTTGTATATTTATTATTAATTCATTCTACAACTATAATATGTTCTTAAATGTATAATATTTTCTAGCTTAGATCCGTTTATAAAAATAATACTACAACCAAATAAACAATTAGGCACAGAGTGTCTTAGTATTTCTACCGCCATTATGCTTCTCCTCGGATACCCATATGTATTCATGGTGAAAAAGTTTTATTGTGGCGCAGAACTAGTTGGGTAATCTATGCCATATTTATCTACAACTTGTGCCGTATCGTTTGCCGAGACGACAAAAGTATTTATAAGTAGACGTATCTGCTGGCTATTTAAATACTTGCCGCTGTGCCTGCCGGGCATGTTTGTCTTTCTGCGGCTGGGCTGTAGGAAAAATGAAGAAAAATGCAAATGTTGCTGCTTTGGCCAAATGGAAATTATTTGTACTTTTCGCACACACACTCACACACATAGCACAGAGATGCCGGAGAGCAGAGCAAACTTGGGCACTCGAAATGTATCTTTGAAATCGCCGGGGAACAGCCCAAAGGCAGAGCGCTGGCTGCTCCTTCTTTGGCATCGGGCATCGGCTTATTAGCAAGTCTTTTCTGCTTGTCAAAGAGTTCAGTGGAGCAGCAAGAGCACGAAGCAAACCAAACTGAACCTCTGGCGATTGTTAAGTATCTGAGCCGCGTTCCGTTAGAGCCGAATGTCATTCCTGACCGGGAGAGATGGCCCCGGGTCACGGGCCTGGGAAATTAGGGAAAATTGTGGCTCAACCAGAGTGCATTTTGGTATCTTGCGTGTCGATAAATCAGTCCAGCCATTTCAAGAGCCCAAACACCATCCCCATCTCCCGTCCCATTGTCCATTGTCCCAACGAATAGCAACAGTTTAACTGGCCACGCACAGGAGCCGGCGACTTCCGAGCGTTTACCAAACTAATTGCCCAAACTTAGTTGCTCGTCAAATTGCCGCATCATTTTACGCAGATTTTTATCGCACCAGAGCCCCGGCTCCCGGTTCCCGGTCGGGGACACTCTGTGGCTCTGGCCGGAGGGGGAATCCCACTCACTACAACTGCGAGTCGGGCCGAGTATCTAATGCGTTTCCTGTGTTTCAGCCATGTAACAACAGCCATCGGGCCGGTGTCGGTGTCTCTATTTGTGTATCTACATGTTTCCATCTCTGTTGGAATTCTGTGCCCCAGAGGGAGTATTAGCTAGGGGACTGGAGATGCCAAAGTCAAGTTTGTCTTTACTAAAAAGCAACAATGATCAAGGAATTCTTAGAGTTAAGTATTGTTATTATTGAATTTAAAAACAATTTCGTTTTAAGACTAATTTAAGTTTGACACTTACAACCGAACCTTTCTTACTAAACAGTCTTTTTAAAATGCTGATACGATACTTGGCTCATTGATTCGATTTTTCATTAGAGGAAGATACAAAACTATTTTGATAGATTTTATTTTATATATACTTGTAAGTATTGATTTAGGTACAAAGTTTGAACCTTTCTGCTAATCCATCTCACTTTTAATCTCCTTATAAGTTTAAAGGAAGTTCTTGAAAATCCTTTTAAGGCTTATATTTTTCGAATAATGTTTGAATTTAAAACCTGTGTCAGGTATGTGTAGAAAAATATTACTTTTAACTACATGTTAAGAAAAAGGTACATTCATTCAAAAATAAAAATTGATTTTCCCTACTGATAGAGTACAATTCATTCGATGCTTTTCCGAGTACTTTACCCAGCCTTTCCCCGATTATAACATTGTAATTTGGCATTGGCATTGGGAAGCCAACGCTTATCAGCACATGACTCCAATAAATTCGCTTTCGGCCTTCCCGCACCCTGCCACTCCGCCGCTATCTGGCATCTCACTCAACCCGGGACCCATGTCGATCCTGGGCTCCCAATTCCAATCCCCATCGCAGTCCCCCGACAAATGCGCAGCTATTGAGTTTTTACGCATTTGGAAAACCTCCGAAAAGGATATGGGCCAGGAGCGGGAATAGGAATCGCGTGGAGCTGGAGCAGGATAAGGATTTCAGCCTGGGCTGCTGGCGTTTTGCTCCTGGCTGTCGGCTTAGCTCTCTCTCTCCAGTGTGTGTGTGTGGTGCGGATTTCCTCGCTTTTGTGCCAGGACGGGGAAAGACAAATCTGCTTTTGTTTTTATCTGATGCCGTTTCGTATTTAGCCATCTTATCCTGGTGGGAATGCGAGCACATTCGGCTGGCGTCGAAAGTCGGATTAGGCCACCGGAAAGTCCGCGATAGCCTGGCTTTAACGATGGCCGCGAGTTGAAATTTTAGTAATTATTATTGGCCACAAAAGGGTCGTAAAGGCCGTTAGGGCCGCGGAGCCCCCATAACCCTAATTGGGGACATTTCCCAGGCAATTACAAACAGAGGGTCCCTTTGAAATACAAGTGAAAGTATTAATTGCTTGAACGTAGCTCTGATGAGATCCACTTTAATCGCGGTCCCTCAGACCCTCAGGATGATGGGTGTAACTGTTGGGGAAATGGAAATCATTAGCACACAAAACTCTTTAACTAAACACACTGATCATCAAGGGAATTTCCTGGAGGCGGTGAGGATACTTAAGCTTCATATTACAGTGGGTTTTAGATTTAAGATTTTTTATAAATGTTACTTAATTGACGACGAGAGTAGGCTACGCCTGAACCCTCCCCCGACAGTCAGTTCTGGCTTTATACTTTGTTATTTGCAATCACCCCGCTTGATCGTGCAGTCTGACTTGTGCCAAACAATAAGAAAATCCCCCTGAACAATTGTACTAGATTTCGCCAGCAAACATGTTTCGGTCGCGAGTGAGCAAGTCTGTCCTGGCGAGTCGCCATTTCGCCCGGATGTACTCCAAGGAGGTGCGCTTTGGCCCCGAGGTCCGGGCCCTTATGATCCGAGGCGTGGACGTGCTGGCGAATGCCGTGGCCGTCACCATGGGTCCCAAGGGCCGCAGTGTGATCGTCGAGCGGCCGTGGACTTCGCCTAAGATTACCAAGGATGGCTTCACCGTGGCCCGATCGATTTCGCTGCACGACCAGCACATGAACCTGGGCGCCAAGCTGGTCCAGGATGTGGCTACGAAGACAAACGAGTCTGCCGGAGATGGCACCACCACGGCCACAGTGTTGGCTCGAGCCATCGCCAAGGAGGGATTCAGCCAGATCACCATGGGTGCCAATCCTTTGGAGATTCGTCGCGGCGCCATGCTGGCTGTGGAAGTCGTCAAGCAGAAGCTCAAGGAGATGTCCAGGGCGGTGCAGACCCGCGAGGAGATCCAGCAGGTGGCCACCATATCGGCCAACGGTGACACCGAGATAGGCCGCCTCATTGGCGAGGCCACCGACACAGTGGGCCCCCGGGGAACCATCACCGTGAAGGAGGGAAAGCGCCTCAAGGACGAGCTGTCCATCATCCAGGGCCTGCGATTTGACACGGGCTACGTTTCGCCCTTCTTCGTGAACACCGCCAAGGGCTCCAAGGTGGAGTTCGCCAATGCCCTTGTCCTGATCTCGCTAAAGAAAATCTCGAGTCTGTCGCATATCGTCAAAGCTCTGGAGCAGTCGATGAAGCAGAGCCGCCCGCTGGTCATCATAGCCGAGGACATCAGCGGCGAGGCCCTCAATGCCCTGGTACTGAACAAGCTCCGGCTGGGCCTCCAGGTGTGTGCCATCAAGTCGCCCAGCTACGGGCAGCAGCGCAAGGATCTGGTTGGGGACATCTCCGCTGCCACCGGAGCAACGATTTTCGGCGACGACATCAACTACTCCAAAATAGAGGCTGCCAAGCCGTCCGACCTGGGCCAGGTGGGCGAGGCGGTGATCACAAAGGACAGCACCATGCTGCTCCAGGGCACGTCCAAGCCGGGCCTGCTGGAGATGCGCATTCAGCAGATCAAGGACGAGATGGCGGACAAGCAAACGAAGCCCGAGCAGATGGATCGCCTGCGCCAGCGGCTCTCCGCCCTGACCAAGGGCGTGGCCGTGCTCCACATCGGCGGGGCCAGCGAGGTGGAGGTGGGCGAGAAGAAAGACCGGGTGGTGGACGCCCTGAATGCCACCCGAGCGGCCATCGAGGAGGGCATCGTGCCCGGAGGCGGCACCGCCTTTCTGCGCTGCATCCCGGATCTGCAGAGGCTCAAGCTGGGGAGTTCGGATCTCCAGAAGGGCGTTGAGATCATCTGCAACGCCCTGCGGATGCCCTGCCTGACGATCGCCCAGAACGCAGGAGTGGACGGCGCCACGGTGGTGGCCAAGGTGCTGGAAGGGTCCGGAGACTTTGGCTACGACGCCATGGGGGACGAGTACGGCGCTCTGGTCGAAAAGGGCATCATAGATCCCACCAAGGTGGTGCGGACTGCCATCACCGATGCCGCCGGTGTGGCCTCGCTTCTCAGCACCACCGAGGTGGTCATCACGGACGCCCGCGACAATGATCTCCTGGCGAAACTGGCTGGCGGAGGCGCTGCCATGGATGGCCTGGACATGAACATGGGCGGCCTGGAAGAGCTGGCTGCTCTGAGTGGAATGGGTGGCATGGGAGCAATGGGTGGCATGGGTGGCATGGGAGGAATGGGAGGAATGGGCGGCATGGATATGGGTAACTCCATTGACAAAGAGTGCCCAACTAACGAAGAGATGAACGAGATGGTCAAGGCGATTCCCGGAATGGAGAATGTGGAAGTGCGGGACATAGACAGCAATATGATGTAGGATATCTTCTGGCGTTCTGAGTTATGACTCATCTTTTTGGTAGAAATTTTTACCGAGTGAGACAAAATTTTAATTGTTCTAAATAAAAATTATTCAGTGTTGCTTGTTTATCCATTGACCTTTTCCTGAAAGCCACTTTATTTGGGAGGGAAACAGCTCATGTAAGATTTGATACCTTCACTTAAATTTCACCAATTTTGTAAAGCCAAACTTTATTTATATTGCCGCACAAGTTGCGGCATCAAGATTTAATTTTAGTTTAATGTGATGTGGGCCTGACAGCAAGTGCTGGAATCGTTAAATCAGAGTTTAACTGATTTCCTTCCCGTCGTCGTCGTCGGCTTCTGCTCCCCATTTAATTGAGTTAAGCGAATCTGTTAGCCCCCTCGTTTCGCTTTCAATTAAATAAACAACTTTTCAGCGGCTGCCAGGCGGCCCTCCCGCATCCTTCGCCGTTGTTATGGCATTTTAACCCCTAATTTATTAATGACTGCCGGCATTCATCAGAGCAAAAAGTTCATATTTCAAAAACTGCCGCAGAAAGGGTTGGAAATTATTGGGCGCCATTTGATTAATGACACTTGCTACTCTGCCGAGGGGAGAGAATCCGTTGGAGCTTCCGTCGGTGGGCTTGGGGGATGAATGAAGGTTCTCCGACCCCCCCAAAAAGTGTTCCATCGGAATATTTGCCAAGTTTCACTTTTCGTCGAGTCCTGTCACGTGCAATCTGCAGCCGGGCCCGGGACCAGGATGCCTTAGCTTATCCATAACAATGCCCTACCCTCCGGGATGTTTCTGCATACCGTTGCGCATTGTGACATGCCAGATGAATTTGTCCGAACATGTGTTCAGCTCCTGCTGCAGCTGTTCCAGGACCCCAGTCCCCAGTCCCGAGTTCCGAGTCCTCCCCACATCTGGTCCTTGGGGTGGAACTGATACAGATAAATTTAATTTCGTTCGCTCTGTTTGCCTGTCGCAGGGCGACAGCCATTGAACTTGCATGCCAACACGAATTTTGATTTTTCCTGCTGCTCCATCCGTGACAGCCGCACCTCCCTGCCGTGGAAACAGGCCGCCCTACATCGCTGTGGAGACTATCAGGGGGCTGTCAGGGGGCTGTCCGGGGCTATTGGCATTATAAACACGTAGCCATGCATACGGCTCGCTGGCTGATGTTATATCATTTCATAAATGGGTTTATTTGTGGTCTTAATAGAGGCTTTAGTTGAACTGTGGTCAATGTGGTAGGCATACATACATCCTATACAGTTGACTTGAAAATATGGTGTGACTGGTATTTCACAAGAAAATTACCTCAAAATAAACATAAAGCTTGGATTAACTTTCTCAGGCGATGACTAATGCACACGTATTTATTCTAATTATTGCCCCTCACTTTCAAATGTCATGAACAGGTCAATGTCATCAATGTTACATCAAATAAGTCAACTCCGACTTCAGCCGAGCTGATGCTCTCATTTGACAATTGTGTCATAAACCGACCCTCTTTCCGCCTCATTTTCTCTCTTAAAAAACAAAGTTTATGACCCTTAAATAATAGTTGATGATAGTTTGATGAAAAACTGATGAATAGTGATGAAAATTGTTGAAATTTCTAAGCATACAATCATACTACCATGGTTACATCAAGGCGCCAACTCCGACTTCTGCCGAGCTGATGCTCTCATTTGACAATTGTGTCATAAACCACTCTCTTTCCGTCTCATTTTCTCTCCTCGAATAATACGTTTATGACACTTTAATGAAAAGGTGATGATAGTTTAATGAAAAACTGATGAAAAGTAAATGAATAAGTTCATGTTGTTGAAATTTCTAAGCATTTTATCAATGAAAAGTTTATGATTTTTATACAAATTACAAATAGTTGATGCAAAACAATGAATTCGTCTCTGAATGCACACTAGGACATGACCATGTTAATTTCATTAGTCTTATGTTTCATCAATAATTCTGAAACAACAAACTTATTTTTAAAGAGCTTGTGATGAATTACTGATGACTTGATGACTGGTACTGCAAAATACTTCACAATGAAATACATTCTGTGTTCAAATTTTTACGCTTTCCAACTTTCCCTATGGCAAACTAAATGCATCTTGAACTTTAAAAGGTCCTTGCATAAGCCTCAATAGTTCGAATAAGAAGTTTCCTTAAAAGTTGTAAGCTAAAACCAATGCTTGCCAACCGCAAAATCCTTCTACTCATCCCCTGCAAATGCGTTGAGAACGTGGCTTTGGCGTGGCTTTCCGCTTCCCAATCGAATCCGTTCGCAGCGTAAACTTTCCTATGCATGCGAGCTTGTCGCTTCCATAAATCACACAACGACGGCAATTCCGAATAAGTTTCCATTCGCGGCATAAATCTGAATATTGCCGGGACCCGATCGGAGCAGACAACAGACCTAATCCCTGGGCAAACGTGACTCAATTATATGGGCAGCCATCTCTGCCATCGCCATGTGTGTGCGGGTGCCACTCAGATTTCATATGATGTTTTTTACACAATGCATAATTCGGAGCGAATTTATGTGGAAAACAATAAAATTAAATTGTTTTCGCATTCGGCATTCAAAGGCAGTGCCCCGACTGGCAACTTCTGTTCGCATAATGAACTCATCTAGACGAGAATAATAAATTTCCCCGGCACAGCAGCCGTGGCAGAAAGAAATGGCGCAGCCATTTCTGGGCACTCCCCCACTCCGGTCCCCGGCAAGGAGCTCACAGCTCCTCTGCTATGGACGTATGTGATTTTATTCCTGGATCCATCCGTCCCTCGCCTCCTGCCGCCAGGTCGTAAACCACAAGTGCCCGCCTTCAGTCGGTCTGCGCTCCCTGAGTTTTGTGGCAGCGACTTTGTCACTCGGCTGCCTCCGAATCCTCCAGCTGCTGGCTGCTGGCTGCTGGCTCCTGCATCCTGGCTCGTGCCTCGTCGAGTGTTTAACTCATGAACGCCCACTTTGATTTCCATTTGAATTGTGCGCGCAGACGGTGACGCGAGCCACTTGTAAAGTTGCCATATGTGCCACCGATTTATGGACGCGGCAAGTGCCAGAATCGGAAATGGAAAAGGAGCCCCCAGCCCCGTGTCCTGAGGGGTGTTCAGCAACCTGAAATTTAAACAAAGTTTACGCTTTCTGGTTATCTCACGCTGCAGGTTATACTTTGGGGAATCCTTAACCAGAATAAAGCTATTTAAACAACTATGAATAATCGTATGCATTCGTATCTTTTTGGGAACTTCAATTTTATTTTATAATTCGTAAAGGGCAATTTATTCGATTTATATGCTGCTTCAAGTGGCTGGCTTATTAGGAGATCGCCGGTGAGGGTCTTTCCTTCATGATCATTCTGGCCCCCCTCACCATGGCCATTTCCATTTGCTTTGAACCGGGGAAACACTTTGGAATACTTTCACCTGCTACTCAGACGATTCAATTAAATGCAATTCGCACGCACACATGCGACTGTCGTCCTGCCGTCCTGGCATCCTGAATACCTCCTCCTCCTGCCCGCCTGTCATGTGTTTCTTTGAAAAATAGATTTCTAAAACGTTTAAGCTGCAGCATGTGTCTTGAATTTTAAACCTCTGGCCACGGCCACCCCCCATAAACATATTAAAATTGCGCCAAGGTGAATGCAAGCTAGACAGCCACCCCCGGGAACCCAGAATCCCAGGAAGCCGGATGCTGGATACGGGAGTCCCGAAATGGAAGGACCTCGAGCATATGCCTTGGCCGCCAAATAGCACAAACGTGACCAAACTTTTTGTGACTCTTTGTGCATTGTTGGCAGGCGATCATTTATCTTAAATGCCAGGCCATGGAAACGGCGGGGGGGGTCCTTTGCGGACACCCTATAAGAGGGGTATGCTAGGCTATTCTATTTCTATTTAGGTTGAAAAAGTATTCACTAGGTGCTCTTAAGTTTCTCCCCCAGGAATGTAAACTAAGGAGAACCTTTATATCATATTTAGTCACAAAACACTTGATTCTTTTAAATTATATTTAATTATCTCCAGGGTAGTATGATGTTAACATCCCCTTGAGTAGCAGGAATCTCAAAGCCCGGACTCTCTTACCTTTTGGTCTTCTTCTTGGGCTGCTGGGCAACCAAGCTTCTTGGCCGTCCGGGGGAAGTTTTCCAAGGTGAACGCGGGTTGCCTAATAAGGAGCATTGTGGACGATGGAATTCATGGCTCTAAGCGGCTTTGCAGGCAGGACAACCCGTAATGGTCAAAACCCCCGAACGAAATGGAAATTAAAAAGGAAAAGTTTTCGCCGGGCAGAAAAAGTTGATTCATTGAACGGAAGCGAAGTTCAAATATACACATTTTGCGGGTCAGCCAGGGATCCTTTCTCCCTCGAAGGAGCTGCGCTTTAATGTTGGCCAGAAACTTTGATTCAGTTCAAAGTTCCCCCAGCCCGGCAAAAACCCTTTATCCTGGCGCTGACACTTTTCCATCTAATTTAAAACCAAAGTTGACCAAAGTAGTTTCTTCCCCCGTTCATATTTGCATTGCAGCTGAGGCTTATAAAACTTTCTGACAAAACAATTACGGGGCATGCATAGATAAACAAACAATATATAGCCCCCCGCTCCTGGGGGTGCCCTGCTTTTGTTTAAAAATAACTTTCGGCATTTTTGTTTGTTTGCCCAGCGACTTTGTCTGGGAAGCGGCTTCCTCCTTGGACGGATATTAAAATTGCAAAATTTTTAATCTTTTTTGCGAGGAGCGCTTTACATATTCTATAGATTCCGGCGCACGACATAATGTCCCTATTGGGCGTTCGAGCTCCTGTCCTCTGGTGCCGGCTTTCCGGGATCCTGGCGCACATAAGGTTGAATTTATGTATGTATTCTCTGGCTCTGGCTCCGGCTCCGGCTCCCCAATTTCCCATGCAATAAAAGGAATATCCTGCATAAGGACGTTTCCGTTCAAGCAACACCCAATCCGGCTGCTCCTGCTGCTCCTGAGTGGCAAAAGTTTTTGTCCCTGCCGCTGTCAATGCCAAGAACGTAAAATTTTTATAGACACGTAGGTGAGTGTGCGTGTGTGGGTGGCAGGACGGTTAAATCCCAGTTTACTACTTTAGGTGTTTACCACACAAAGGGCCAGGGGCGTGCTCCTCCCGCCCCCGCTCCTCTGGCAATCGTCGAATTATGCAGAAGAAAGTTGAGTCTGCGCTGGGACCGAGATTGTTTCTGCTGCCGCTGCCGCCGCCGCCGCTTGATGAAAGATTTTTATCATGCAAATAGTTGGGGGGAGGCGGCATTACTCCCACATTTTATGGGATATACTAAATTGGATTTATATCAGCATCTGCCGCCCGTCGAGGGCTTTAAGCCAGCTCGAAACTTTGGCGCATTTATCACCCGATGGCTCGCGAAATATGTTTTAATCATATTTATTGCGCAAAAGTTTCGCAGCTCGGGCTGCCACTTAACTTATTGACTGTTGACCTCTGGGCGACCCTCCCCTGGATTCCGGATGCGGAATCATTGTTGTCCCAATTCAAAGGAATTCGGTAATCCAGCGCGTGCCTGCGGCATTGTCCTGTGTCCCGTGTCCCGAATCTAATTTATTTGCCCGCCACCCTGCCACTCGGCCGCATTTGCATGCGACTCGCCGGCTTGTTGTTCATTTAAAACATCTTCCATCATTTGTTGCTCCCGGCTTTACCAATTTCCCCATTGTGTCCCCGCTTTCCCTGGGCCCCGCATCGATGATGATGATGGCATTATTATGTGTCGGCGCCTTGTTCATTTTTCCGGGCGCACACCATTTCCCTGCCCGTGCGCCCGTTTTGGCCATTGGCATTACTTCCGCTTCCGCTGGCGGAGCGGGGCTGTTGTAAAACTTTTCTTTTCGGGCTTTCCTCTTGACATTTTTCATTAAAACGCATTTTTCAGTTATTTATATTTGGTTGTGGTTGCCAGCGGCCGCAGTGAGTTATGTGTCACGTTGGAGCAGTTTCCCGAAATTGGAATTCTGCGTAATTTATGTTTCATTTTATTGAATTTTAATGATTTCGTTAGGTAATAGGATTTGTTCTTCATTAATGGCGCAGGCCACAAAATGAATTGTTGTTATTATAAGTTGTAAAATTGGGAATTTGATTTCAAAATTGAATTTTTTTGCTCTTCAATTTTAAATTTAAATTCATGTTTTCCCCTCGGCAACTATTTACGTATGCCGAATATTTACAAAATTAATTTACCAAAAGCTTTCCGCTAAAATACACACAATTTCCTCGGACAAACATTGTGATTTGTTATGCATTTTTGTTGGCTCTCGTGCTTATTTTCGGCCACACATGGCGTATGAGCAATTAAGGGATTACATTAAATGAACGCCAATTAATGCGCTCATTATTTATTCAGCTGTGAAATGTTCTGCGGCTCATTATTGGCTTGCCGACCATTAAACAGTATTTACATTTGGCCCACGCCCACGCGCAGAGGAGCCCTGTTTTACGGCTAATTGAAACTTAGGTTAACTTTGGAATAAAATCGCAGGGCTCGAGCAACTTTAGGGCTTAAAGTTCGTTCCGGTTGGCCTGTTCCAGCGCCTAATGTTGAGGGTCCTGGTCCCCGATGCCACATGTACTGACCACCGCTCGTCCTCCTGAATTCATGCACTGAAGTGGGCGGAAGTGGGTGAAAGTATGGGAAAAGGGGGACGGAGCGGAAGCAGGAAAACGGAAACTAACTGCTCGCATTTCAGGTTTTCTGGTTTAGGCAAATGGAATATTTAATTAAAACATTCGCAGACAGGCGACCGGCACAACCGGCGCACCTGTAACCCAGGTGGAACATGTGCGATTTGCGGTGCAGGCAACTGGACTGGGGTCCATCTGCATTCCTCCCCTCCCGGAAAATTTGTTATTGCATTTATGGATACACGTGAACGGGTGCGGAGGAACCCTAAGGCCATAACATTTAAATTTTATGCCGGCAAGGCTTTCAACGCCTGCCCAACTGGCAATGGCGATGGCGATGACGGTGATGGCCATGAAGATGACGACGATGATGTTGCCTAAGACGACTCCTCGGAACAATAAAAATGTGACCATAAAATTATATTGTCCGGCCAGGGCAGTTGCCTTTGACTCCGCCATGGGAGCAGGCAGCAATTTACCCCCGGCCCGGCAGTCCTCCTGGCTTAGAGCTCATCATGTATGTGTGCTTGTATTTTTATTATGCTAATAATGGTCTGAATGCCAGGCCTTTTACTGCCTGGCCTCGACTTCCCCCTGGTCCGGGAAGCCTTGGAGTGTCCCCGGAAAGTAGGCTGTGCAGAAATCACTGCCAAGTGGCTGAGCGAGCTGCCCTTTTACTACAGTTTAATAACCCGAACGCAAAGCCGCATCCAAATTTATGAGCATTTAAATGTGCATATGCGGACATATTCCCTTATTATTTATAACAGATGCTTCGGAGATTTGCACTGAGCGTAAATAAATATGAGTGGCTTTAATATACATATATATGCTGGCCGTGGGGATGATAATGGGTTAGGAGGAGAGAGGGATTTCACTGTGTCTTGGCTTTCATGAATGGTGTTAAATTATTTAATAGGGATATTACTTTAGATTTGTTGTTAATCAATAAGAAAATAAACTTAAAAGGTTCGTTTCTTAATAAAGTCTCAACATACCTCATACAAATAATTATATGTGCATCATGTTTTTTTTTAATAACAGGGATACAAAATTTTTTTTAATTTTTTAGGGTATGAACGTTTATTCTTATTACAACTTAAGATATAAAAAACAAAAAATTAACGAATTTAAATTTTACTTATAACTAAAAAACTAAATTTTATTTTATCTTCCTAGTAAATAATTATATGTTCATTTTGGTTTCTCTCTTAATTTAAATGAATGGAATAAGTGAAAAAAAGTTTTTATAATTTATTAATAGTTAATACCTTTACCCTTATTTTCTAAAACTAAATTAAGACGTTTTGGCATTGAAATACCTAAAGATTGTAGTGTTGCTAATGTCAATATTAGCCCATTCTCGGTCTATGGCTGATTTTAGGTGACGAACAGTCTCAAACTGTCTGCCGTTTTTAAAAACGCGAGTAGAGAGGATCCCCCATAGATTCTCAATAGAATTAAAGTCGGGGCTCAAAGCTGGCCATTTTAAAACAGGCATTTTTCTATCTTTAAAAAAGTTGTTGGTGACCTGTGCCGTGTGAATTGAAGCGTTATCCTTTTAATAGCTCCAGACATCATCATCAAATTCAATCAGTTCGTCGTCCAAAAGATCTACATACATGTTGGCATTCATTCTAGTAGATATTAAACATTTTGGGGTCTTTCCATTGTAGCAGAATGCTGCCCATACCATCACGGTGCCACCTCCAAATCCTCGCTTGTAGCAGGACCGTCGTTCCTGGCGAGAATCTCCCCAATATTTTTGGCAATTGTCTGGGCCATCTAAATGAAATTTTTTTCGTCGCTAAAGACGACATTGTGCCACTCTTCGCTCCAAAATCTATATTGGTTTGCACATTTCAAACGAGCCGTAATGTGCCGCTGCAATAGCTTGGGCTTAGGTACCATGGAAAGACCCCAAAATGTTTAATATCTACTAGAATGAATGCCAACATGTATGTAGATCTTTTGGACGACGAACTGATTGAATTTGATGATGATGTCTGGAGCTATTAAAAGGATAACGCTTCAATTCACACGGCACAGGTCACCAACAACTTTTTTAAAGATAGAAAAATGCCTGTTTTAAAATGGCCAGCTTTGAGCCCCGACCTTAATTCTATTGAGAATCTATGGGGGATCCTCTCTACTCGCGTTTTTAAAAACGGCAGACAGTTTGAGACAGTTCGTCACCTAAAATCAGCCATAGACCGAGAATGGGCTAATATTG
>VNJV01017342.1:0-18609 GCA_008042635.1 Drosophila nikananu
AATTTTTATCCAATTTCGAACAATACTTTTCGTTTGTTTTCTTTGAAAATGCTAATATGGTGCATATTTGATGTTTTAAAAACAAAATAAACATATATTTTTGGGAATTTTTTTTTTATAATTCAAATTTTTTTATTTTTGATCACTTTTCCATCATTCATGCACTTTTTGTTTAAAGTAATCAATTAATTTTATATCATTTAATATTTTTGAAGAATATTTAATCATTATACTTTCATTTTAAATCATTAAGTGTCCTTACAAAGTCTGAAATCGAAAAACAAAGCGCCAATACAGGAACAAATGAATGCCCGCCATACAATTTAGTACTGCGCTTGTAGCTGAATTTGCTCAAAGACGCGCGCTTTTTTACGCTGAGTTGAAAGTATCTTTTGCTTTGGAAATCCAGACAGGCAGATTCGGGCAGACGATTTTTTTTGGATATGATAAAGAACATATTCAAGAACAACACCTCATACGCCAAACACAAAATAAAGCAAAATACCTTTTTTGACATTCCATCAAAGTTGAAAAATAGGTGAAAAATTAGTACTTTGGTAAAACAGTTATGCCTGCACGTGCAAAAAATATTAGAATTTCATTCTACCTTGGTTTTACCGAGATCTGATGATCCTTTCGATAGAGACCAAAACCATGCCGGCTGGTTACATAGTTTAGCCAAAAATCAGCCGCAAAGTCAGAATTTTTCTAAAAAGCGAACTACATTTTTTGCAACCAAAAAAAAGTTAAACTTTGAACCCGTGTAACTTCTAAGATACTGAACCGATTTGAATCATTTTTTGGATCCAACCCTTTTGAACTATTACCTGTCGAATGCAATAACAAATTTTACGATCCGTTTTCATCAAAAAGTTGATTTTTGCAACGTATCTGTATCTTTCCGGCCATAGTGCGTTGGTCCAGCTGGACTTTCGCTACCAGCGACTTGGTAACTTCCTTCCGTGAGCCCTCGGCCAGGCTAACTTGGGTGCGTACCGTCCGTACGTTATCAGGTGTACCTACGCGTTGAACGACTCTCTCGCTTACAAAACTCCTGCTGGCTCCGGTATCTAATGTTGCATTAAATATTTGTCCCTCAATCCCCACCCGCGCGATGATCCTGCTGTCGTGTACCTGTAATATTCCTTCTAATTCCGGGGATTCCTCCTGGCAGTCTCCTGCTGTTCCCCGTGCTGACGAAGACTCCTCTCGTTTCCCGGATTATTTCGTTGGCAGCATTCCCTGGTCAAGATTCCTCTTCGACCACACTCCCAGCAGAAAATAACTCGGCGACTCCGGCATCCGCTCGCATAGTGTCCCACTTCCGCGCAGTTCCTGCAAGCTTCTCTGAAATTCGGCACCACTGATAATAATCTGTTCACTGCGTTAGACGCTCAGTTTAATAGTCTGAAGCTATTTAACGAGTCGCCAAAGCGCAAAAAATATGTTGCTGGTCATCAGCAACTGTGCGAATCCCAGTAACCAATCGTCGGGATCACCCCTTCGGCACAGCCACCGACCCCGATACCACGCGCAATGGTCTTGAGATCGGGAGCGGTATTAAATTCGGTAACCGAATGTAGAGGGGTTCAAATGGCAGTAAATTCCTTTGTGTCCGCTGCGGTGTCACAAAATCTGACTCCGCAGACTGCCCAGGGCGGTTGGAAATATAGTGCTACCAAAGACCTTTACTGCTGTTCCACCGTCGATACAATATTTGTTTCGCGGCTTGCCCCTGACCTCGCATAGGAAGATATTCTTGCCTATATTCAAGGCAAAACCCAAGCGGAAAATGTAAAAGTGGAAAAGTTTAATTTTTCGTATGCCAGAGACATTTCGTCTTTCAGGATTAGCGTCCACCCGAAATTCTTTGACACAATTTGCTCTGGTGACTTCTGGCCGGAGCACGTTGTAGTTAAGGAATTCGAGGCTAAAACGAAGAAAAAGCGGCCAGTGGGAGTACGCCACAAACCGCAAAGAACACCTTCAGTCCCAAAAAACTAACCACTTTTTCCAACTTTCCTATCTAAATAATAGAGGCGTACGCAGCAAGCTCTCGAAATTGTTTTCTGACAGCTTTTCCTTTGCATCCCAGGTAATTGCGTTTACCGAGACCAGGTTAAAGCCAGAGATCCTTAGCTCTGAGATTTTCCCTGGTAAGTACACAATTTTCAGGGTAGACCGACTTGTCCAGTGCGGAGGTGGAGTTTTAATTGCCGTTGACTCTTCCCTTATCTTCGAACTTGTTGCCCTTGACGATGTCACCGGTATGGAATTATTTGTGTAAAATTTTCCTTTCCAGGTAGTTTTATTTATATAACCTGCTCTTATGTTCCACCATCGGACAACTCGTAACTCTAGGGTACTTCAATATACCTGGAGCTCGTTGGTCATCTGATGGTGTGCCAAATGTCCTTCAGACTGTGGCCTTATTGATGGCCTGCTTGACATATCTTTGTCTCAAGTTACCCAGGTCCATAATCCTTTAAACCGCTTATTGGATCTTTGTTGCATCTCTGATCCTCTAGGTTTAGACTTAGTTAGAGTTGCTCCATTGAGGCTACCTGGAGATCCTTATCTTCCAACTTTCCAAGTGACTATCGATACGGGGACGGTTCTAAAAAATGAATCTGATCGTTTAGCCAATAAGGTTCGCTGTTTTCGTAAAGCCAACTTTCATACGCTAAATATTCTAATATTGATTTGTCAAATCTCTACATGTGTACTGACATGGCAGCCGCCGTGGACATTTTTTACAGTGCCATGAATTCGTTCTTTTTACCCTGTGTTCCGTTAACCTATCCGTCTGTCTCCAGTAATCCAGTCTCCAGTAAGCCCTTCAATAAGGAGCTGACACGCCTAAAAAATGTGAAGTCTAGGCTTTATAATAATAATAAAATCACTGGTTCTCAAACTGTCCTTTCTCACTATCTCAGCGCTCGGTCGAAATTTGCAGTGCTTAACGCTCGGTCTTATAATAATTATCTGACTCGTTGAAGTGTTTAAACTGTTCTCACAGTTCTCACAGGACCTGAAACAATTTTATAATTTTGTTTATACCAAGCGTAAACCAAACCTATATCCTTCCTCGCTTTCATTTCAAAATTCTTTAGCAAGCTCGGATCAGGCAATCGCCGATCTTTTTGCTGAGTTTTTTAAAACAACATATTCTTCCGCAACCAATTCAAACCAATTCGAATCTAATTTTCAGTCCTATCTTAGACGAAAGCTCTCTTAGTCTGGATCTTCAACGTATTAAGCCAGTATATGCACCGGGTCCCGATGGTATACCGGGCTGTGTACTCAGGTACTGCGCCGAGGCTCTGTCCAACTCCCTTCTAAAATTGTTTACCTTATCTTTAGAAACATCACAATAACCTACCTTCCCTAGTTAACCGAAGAACAATTCTTGGTGTCGTCTTTCTGCACAAGCTAATTCACGGTGTCGTGGAGAGCCCCTACTTACTAGGACAGCTCAACTTCCACGTTCCTCGACTAAAATCTAGAACCTTTATCCCATTATCAATAAATCACTGTAGGAGGTAGTTTGAGGAACATGAACCTTTTTCGGGTCTTATGTTCCAGACAGTTTACAGCGCACTGTGAGCCTCCCTCGTCTTAAAACTGTATTTCTAGTATAATTAGCTCGTAATATTGCATGAAAACAACTTTCCTCGTTCTTTCCTATATTTGCCTTTTCACGCGTCTATCTAGAACGCGATTCGTGCCGTACGTCACGCGGCTGCGCCCCTCGTTCGGTACTGTTTTAAAATTCCCTATCTAACTCCCTCAGTGTCACATCTGGCGTCCCACAAGGCAGCCATCTTGGCCCACTGCTATTAACTTTGTTTATCAATGACCTTCCGCTAGTTCTAGCCAACTCTAGGATTCTTATGCACGCTGACGATGTTAAACTATGATTGCATTATAAGGACAGCTCATGCCAGTCAGACTTACAATCGGATCTTAACAACGTAGAAGCCTTGGCCACAGCGGCATACCAGACTTTGAGGAAAGGATCCCTTTTCAGGCGTTACTCGTTGCGGAGGAACTGAGCTAGAGCGAAGGATCCTGAATAGGCTAGCTCGGAATCCTTGTGCTTGGGGTCGCGCAAGGGGAGCGTCACAACATACTTGCCACGATGGTCCCTTGTGGTGGTTTGTACGAAATTTTGTTCGCAAACCGAATCGGACTCGGGGATGATCTCTCTGGGCACTTCCTCGACCTCCCAGAATGTGGTGAGAAGCTGGTACAGTGAGTTTTCGAGGGCGCAGGTAACTCGCGTAGAGAAGGCGGAACCCTGCCTCTTGGAGTAGGCGCGGGTAGAGGCCGGGCAGTTGGTTGTTTTCATAAATGACATAAGTTGCGGCTGCCCTGGGACCTGCTGAGCTGAATTTTCTGAGAGAGGCTGGGGTTTATTTTCCATGCCTGATCTTAGTGCTTCGGCGTAGGAGATTCCCTTGGTTGTATTTAGCTGCCCAAATGATGATCTGGCTGCCTTGGCGAAAAATACGTCTGGCGTACTTTTTGAGTTGTAGTACAAATTTTGTGTATGTTGTTGGTGCGTAGCTGTCGCTCGTCGCATGCGACTCTTCAGCTCCATGTAGACCGCACAGCCTCTGTAGTTTGCCGTATGGTTTCCTCCACAGTTGCCGCATTTTTTCATTTGAGGGTCTTCTTTGTTTGCGGGGCAGTTTACGGAGTTATGGAAATCTCCTCAGACTACGCAGACTGTCCGAAGTGTGCAGTATGTCTTGGTGTGTCCATATTCCTGGCAGTTTGTGCATTGTACAGGGCCGTTGCGTTTGTGTGGTTCTTCCACGGTGATCCTTCTATGCAGTAAGAGCTGCAGCTTGTAGTTTGGATGAACTTCGTTTTTCTTTAAGCTTTGCTGTCTTGTTCGAGCTCGACCTTGAAGAGTGGTTGCGGCTTTTTGTTTCTGGTAATGATGTTGCTTACATTTTTTGCACAGAAGCCCTTGGCCTTAAGGGCTTCTTGAATCTCAGAGGGTTCGACGTCAGGTTCTATTCCTTTTAGTACAACTTGCAGTACCTTGCTACTTTTCAGTTGGTAGGTGTAGAAGTTCTTTTTTGCTTCCCTCAGGTAATTAGCCACAGCTCGGAAGTGTTCTTCGGACTTCGTTTGAACTTTGGTTTCGTGGATGTTCCCTTTAATAAGCGGAACGACATGGAAATTATCATTCCCGGCGTTTGAGCTTTTCCCTTATATAGATAGGTTTGGGCTTTGGTTTCTTTTGGGTCTCCTGCCCCTGCTCAGCCTGGTTGTGCTCCTCCTCTGCTAGGATGGAGAATCGGTTTTCGTTGCAACTCCTTATTTGTTCGTAACCATCGGTAGTACGGTTGATCTTAGGTTTATTACCAACCGTGTTGAGTGGACTAAGCTTACGCTTAATCTGGATGTAGCGATCCATACCGGTCTGTATAGCCGGGACCGCTGTTGTTTATCGAAGCTTACGGTTTTTGTTGCCATTGTATTTGGCGTAATATTGGTAGTTGGTTTAATTGTTGGTGGTACTTTTGCTGCGACTGCAGAAGTTGTAGCACTGCTAGTTGGAGCTTCTTCCATTGAAGCCGGCGGTGGTGGGGTTTGACATTGGTAACTCCATGATGCAGGAGTTGGGGTGAGCAGAGAGGGTGAGCAAGAGCTGGCTCTCTTGCTGTCCACGGTCAGCAGAGCCGACTTGCTCTTTGTCGACTTCTTATTTTCATCGATATCGCGAGTTGAGAAATAAGAGTAACACGCGTTTCTTTGGTTTACTGAGCTTCTACGCTCATTCTGCTAATTTTTTCGAGCTTATTATGCGTGGCACTAATTTGTTTAAATTAAATAAGCACTTGTGTTAATCATAACATTAGTTATGATTATATTTTCTTAGTTTTTGATTTTGTTAGCGTCTTTTCGCACTTTTTGGACTACTCCAGTATAATATTCGTTAAGTTTTCACTATTTCATCCACTATTTTAAATTGTTTTCCCGGAGCTCACGCTAGACCACGTCCGCTCTATGAGGGAGTTGGTATATTGAATATTGATATTGAAGTTGGTTTTGTTAATGAAGACGGTTGTTGTTGTTCTCGAAGAAGGCGTTTGTTGTTCTCGATCAAGGCGTTTAATGTTGTTGTTGATATTTTAATGTTTTTGTTTTTGATTTTTATTGTTTTTTTATTTTGTTAAAAATGTTTAAGTATATTAGAGTATTTTTATTGAAAAGTTCACAAAAAATGTTTTTATTTAAACAATTTTTTTCATTTATTTTACTTTTACGCTTTTTTCATTGTTTTCAACTTTTATTTCAAAATTTTCGAATGAGATAAGGCTAAGACCGGCGTGAAGGCTTATAATACAAACTGAAAGTGAATCCTGAGGATGAAGGATTCTAAGTTTAGAGCCTTTAGACTCAATCACTTAAGTTTGCACCACTTTGACCTGGTTTTTGCTGGCCATGGAATTGACCGTTTTATATTGGATGATGGCTAAATGGGTAAACCTTTTTAACCTGTGCCCCACCCCTGAGTGTAGAATCGAGGAGGGATCGAAATTGTTTATTTGTTGGGTTGAAGTAGAAGGTACAATTTTGTGTGCGGCACTCAATCTTGAGTGCCGACAAATATCATTATTGAGTTATGAATGGAGGGAGGAATTACTCCTTACGGTCAGACTTTTTATCAGGAAAAATAATGTACCTTTTCCTCCACCACCCCGCACCCTTATTTGAAATTAGACTCTTCTAAGCAGAACACTTGCATTTTCATTGCAAGTGCTACCATTTTTTATCACCGGTAAAAAGCTTGGCTGACGGTGACCTTTTAATCCGTAAGACCTTACAAAAAATTAAAAAAATACTTTTCTTGTTCGACCGGCTCTAAATAGATCTCTTTATTATATTTTTTTTTCAACAAGCACTGATAGTATTTTATTATTTAATTAAGTGTTAAGAAAACTTGAAAGCTTATGCTTATGCTCTCTAGAGTACGTCCGTCGCGATCGCTGGTCAGATGAAAAAGACTGGACCAAGTTTCGGGCGAATATACAAAAGTTCGGGCGGAAATTTGGAGCTGGGGTTTAGCCCTTTCCATTATCGGGATGTATATGATAAGATTATGATAAGATAAGTATGCTACATGCAATTTGGAGAGCACTTTTGATGTTTGCTAATCGTTGTCCAATTTGGGTTTAAGTGTCGTCCTTTGAGGTAAGGGTGACATAGTCGGTATAATTATATGTCGTCAGGCGGCTTCCCTGGTTTCGGTAGTTCGACCAACTTCTGCGCTTTCCACCATGTAAGAAAATTCCTTTTCTGAGGCACCTTCTGAAAAACTCTGCAAAGAAGTTTTGAAAACCTCAGTTGTCGCTTTACCAATCTCTACAAGCTGAAATCCATTCGGCCCATAGCCATTGGGGGCACGGAAATACCGATCTCCACGGAAGTCAAATATCTGGGAGTCATCCTAGACAAGCGACTAATGTGGAGACAACACGTGGAACATGCTGTTCGCAAGGCGACTATGGCCCTAATGAGCTGTAGATCTCTTGCAGGGAAAAATTGGGGAGTATCTCCAAAGATCTTACTGTGGATGTACGTTGCTTTGATGTCACGAAAAGGCAACTGGGCAAACTCGAGAGAGGTCAGCGGTATCGCCCAGATCCAGAAATCATTTTTTCTTATTTTCCGACACCGCTCATACTTTCACCGTCTCTCGAGCTGGGAGCTGGACCGTCACCTCGTCCAAATCCCTTCTCGCAGCGGCTATCGCCTGAGTCTACCAGAGCACGGGTTCCATATGGCATGAGCTGGCACTTTTGTATTGTATAGCAGAGACCGCCATCTGTTCTGTGTTGCCCGTAGCTGTCCAGCCTCTGCATTCTTCCACGAAAGACTGAGTGTCAATGGAGTCCACTCTGTATCCATTTTCTTTCATACTTCCTGTAGTGACAAGCGAATTTAATAACCGTTAGAAATATCGATTGCAGGCTGAAAATTTCTTTGTAGGATTAATCTTAAAAATCAGAATTTTATTAATTTAATACTTTCAACATATGTTCATATACTTTTAAACAAATTTTATCTAATTTAAGACGTGGCCAATATGAATTATTTTTTGCCATAGGAACTTTCTTGACAGTAATAAAAATAAAAAAAGGTTTAAATTCTATGCTCTCTGAGACGAGGACATTTTGTATTATTTGAGAATTTCTATATAAAATTTATGCAAATCGGATGATTATATTATATAACTGTCACAGAAACGATCGGTTGATATAATTTAATTTTGGACTAAAATATATGAGTTAAGGGGGTCGTCTACTGTGAATTCCCTAGTTTTACGCTGTTTTTGAAAATCATTCTTTTAAAAACGGTTGAAGTAAAATAACTTTAGTTTTTAGTTTAGTTTTATTTGAATACATTTCTAGTATATTAAAAAAATTTTTGAAGTCAATTGATCAATCAGTATCGGAGTTACACCGCTCAACAAGAAGACCTAAAAAAACAAGTTACTCAACTCTTGCCACGCTTCAGGTCGTTATAATTATCAGAAATCAAAAGCCATTTGATTCCTGAAAGTTAAGGCTATGTACTGATCTAAAAGAAATTCCAAAATAAAGTATTTTTTTGCCTCAAACGAAAAAAATAAATATTTGGTTTCGACTATTTTTCACATGTTTAAAATTAAAAAAAAAAAACTAACAGAGCAATCCCAAAACTTTTTGTTCAGTACTTAAACGGACATGTACTTAAGGTGCTATAAAAAGTAGAGTATTATCAGCGAAATAGTTTTCAAGATATCGTGGCAACAGTTTGGAAAAAATGTGTTTGGAGAAAAACGCGTTTTAAAGTTTGTGTTTACTACTGGCGCCCTTAGTATACGCTCCGGTTTTATAAGTGTAACTTTAAAACGGCTTCGAATTTTTAAAAATCCTTTTGTCCACGTCTTCTAAACATGTTAAAGAATTTATTTATATAAAATAAAAAAACACGATTTTTTTGATCCGTCACAGTAGACGACCCCTTTATGTGCTAAGGATAACGAAGACACAATTGTTATTTGACTATAATAATTGTATTTTTCTTTAGTTCCCAGAGGCTCAAAACTAAAAAAATGGACATCACAAGAAATAAACGGATATATTTTCATTTGGTATCATTCTGATCCAACGGAAATACCTTGGGAACTATCTTCATCAATGGAAGGACTGCAAGAAAATTTTGTTTATCATGGGCAAAATCAATTCTTTATTAATTGCCATATTCAAGAAATACCGGAAAATGGAGCTGATTTGGCGCATTTTGATGGAATTCACAAAAAAAACTTTTTGGCTGACTTTTTGGCAGAACGTTTTGCACATCATAATTGGACGGCAAGGTAATATTAATTTTCACCCTAGAAGTTGTTTATTGTTTTAATTATTGTTTTGTTATTTTTTTAGTCTTGATGAATGTTAATTATTTATTAAATTTTATTATAAATTCATAATCCCTGGAATATCTGTTTTTTTCAAGGGACTTAAAAATTCACTAATAAAATAAAAAAAATGAAAGAATGTTGGTCATAAAATCGTGACCATTTTTTTACACAAGTAGCACAAGCATATTTTGGTCTTCTTTTAAGAATTTTGTTCTTGATTAAGAAATTTTAAGTTCAAAATTTAAAAAATCTTATTTTAATCCATAAAAGAGTTTGAAATAAAAATGATAAACGTTTTTAATAGAAACCGAAGAATCTCAAAACGATACCAAAATAAATGTAATTCAAGAAAAAAAATATATAATACCATGCCAAAAATTGGTTGATTCCAGACACTCGAAATTGATTATGTCGACTTCGATACATACGAATTTATTGAAGTGCAAAATGTGACTAAAAACAAAAACTTTTCTGTGCACACTCCATGCGATTAAGCACCTTAAGTTGTATACAAGTTACAGTTAGGAGTAAGAAGTTCTGGAAAGGAACTGGGCAAGCTCGCGCAGCGGTGGGATGCTTGCATTGATCTTGCTGATAAGCTCCGCTCTAGCGACGAATACAGCATAATGTAAACGATGATAAAGGGTGCATTGTTTGCGCACATACAGGTTGTCTCGTTACCAAACAATTATATTTTCTTATATTTTGTTTTTATAGTATTTTATTTTTTAAATTAAAATTTAATTTTTTTCTAATTTTTTAACCTTAGTTTTAACTTAAAATTGTACAATTATTGTTAACAGATTTTTAAAATTTTGTTGTTGAGATATTTTACCCTTCTTATGACACTGTGGATAAATATTTTTTAAGAGCAAATGAGGTGCAGTTATTTTTACCAGGGCGGCTATATATATTTCTGGCCTAATAATGAAAATTCGAATATTTATCAACGAAAATGGTTTTATTGTTTTTTCCAAATATTATCCATCAAGATTTATACACTTTTGCATGCGCTCAAAACCAATTTTCGATACACTTTTTCCACTCCGATTAAGACACCTCCAAAACATGGATTTTGAATGCTTTAACAGCATCTTCTGGCGACGAAAATCCTTGACCACGCATTATTTTCTTGATGTGTGGGAATAAAAATAAGTCATTGGGTGCCAAGTCAGGGCTGTACGGCGGATGACCCATCAATTCGACGTTTTGGCCGGTAAAAAAGGCGCTAGTTTGAGCCGATGCGAGAGAGCACGCATTGTCATGGGGCACAATGATTCCTCTGTTCTTCTTCGTTCTTCGAATTCCTCCGAATACTTAGTGGTGTACTAATCAGAATTGACCGTCCTACGTTGCTCAAGCGGAACAGTCGCACCATGACCTGTTTTGCGGAAGAAACAGGCGACCATTCGCTTTGAAGAGCTTCTTAGACGAACAACTGTAACGTGTAACGACCGGTGCTGTGCTGAGACTCCGAGAATCGTTACTTGGGGGAACGCTATAGGATCCGGCCTTGCTCGTCGGCTTGGGGGGTGTTGTTCTTGCCTGTATCGATTCGAGCACGGCTACCTTTATTATTTAATAGTTCGAAAATTAAGCGTGGTTCGACTAAAGAATGAGCAATATATAACCGGTAAAAGAGAATAGATGATTCGCGAAAGTAGTTCAAGAAATAGGAAAAGATGACGAGATATTCAGAGATGCGAACCGACGGCTGTTATTAGGGTCGCGTTGTACCCTCCCATCCTACGATCACGCGCCTTAGAGCTAGGACCTGTTGACCCTTTTGAATTTTCCTACGCACACGAATACATCAGCTGAGTTCAGTTCATTTTAAACTCAAACATCCATGATTTATTCTTATTGTCTATGTTCTACGGCGATAAGCTCTATAATAATTCGCAGAATAAAGAAAGACTGAAACATTATTTCTCTATTATTGACATCCGGTAGTTAGTAGGGTTAAGAAACTAGAATTCAGATAATCGGCTAAAGTTTTCTTCTTCAATGTTTATAAACTTATTGAATTGAATCTTATAGCAATTTCGACTCTAGGCCATTTCATAAGTTTGCACTTAAATTCTTAATGAGCACTCGCCACATTATAATTTACTACGATTCCTTTTGTTCATGTTATCGACTTTAGTCGTTTACAAAAGAAAATAGACTCTCTTAAGTAAGTACTTCAAACAAAAACCTTTTAACTCTAATCAGAGTAGCTTCAATTTATCATTACGTTAGCCGAGGCAAGTTATGTTTAAGAGACGTCGGAAAATTCTTAATTTAGTTTCAACAATTCACTGTTCGCTTTCTTATCCAACGACGAAGATCGATCTTCCGATGGTATAATCTGAAAGACACGAGAGATCACGCGAGCCATTTGCTCAGCACGAGAAGGTATCCTAAAGGATTTTCCCTAACAACTCTCTTATTAGCCATGTACTGGGAGCTCTTGACTTGAACTACGCAATTCAAGGTATTACTTTAAAAGAATAACTCAGAGAAAAATACTGTAATTTTTTACAGGATAAAGGCATAGAACGGTTGGGCTAGGTTCCTGGTATACAGGAGAAGCACATGTGGTGCTTCCTGATGGCTGGTAGCGAGAACATCCCACAAGGTTAAAACCGGCTTTGGAGATGCTGTTCCTCTTCTCACAATCACTAATCTGCTACGGGTCACAGAGGCACATCCTCAATAGAAAATTCTCACTGCCCGTTGGTGATCCCTCGAGTAGGCGTCTCCGATTGAAGAAGGTCACAAATTAATCGTCCATATTGATCCTCCTGAAACTCCTTAAAGGTCTTCTAGCCTTCCTGCAGGGTTGTTGTCCACCGGAGCACCCCTCAGGGACTCTATCGCCTAGCGCCCGATGCTGAGCGGTCTCGACAAGATTTCTCCCCAAACCAATAAATCCGCTGCCTTGCATAGCCACAACCACTCTCCAGTGGCACAATGCTGAGGAATGCCTCACTTTATCAACCTGCAAACAGTTGCAACATTAATCTCACTTAGGAATCTTTCCAAGTAATTTTTTTTACTTTTGGCTTTGACTACGATCCTCACGCAGTCGATCCGACAACACTGCTGACTTGAACAGCCACACACCGGCGACGATGATGGCAGAGAAGCCTCCCACAACAACCTGAGAACAATTTTCATTTATTTCAGTTTCCTAATTAGCCAAGTAATTTTTTGTTACTTTGCTCGGCAAATGGCCGGCGGAACTTCGAGGCAAATTAAACAGTGGAACACAGGAGCCACGATACCTCTATCGATATCTATATATCTCTATCCATTTTCTATACCGGTAACAATATTAGATGGCAACGCCATTACCGGTTCCTCCCACTATTATCGATATTTATCGGCGGTTCTTTTAAACTGCCGCGGCAGGCCGTTACACAACTTTAGTTGGATTTGGCTCGTCTTGGAAGACACACACGGTTGATTGCTGTTTTGTTTCGGGCTCATACGCATAGATCATTGATTCGTCACCTGTGATGATCTTATAAACGTCTTTTGAAGCACCGCGATCGTATTTTTTCAGCATATCTTTACACCAATCCACATAAGTTTTTTTTTGAGCGATGTTCAAATTGTGCGGGACCCAATGCGAACAAACCTTTTTAACGGTCAGGTATTCATACAATATCGAATGTATGCTGGTGGGAGAAATGCATAGGCATGCCTCTATCTGAAGGTATATTACATGACGGTCGTGCATTATCAGTTTACGTACAGCATCGATGTTATCTGGCACAATAGCTGTTTTTGGACGACCTTCACGGAATTCGTCTTTAAGCGAGCGTCGGCTACGATTGAATTCGTTGGACTAGTTTTTCACAGTGCTATAGGATGGTGCTTCGTAGCCATACAAAGATTTTAGTTCATCGATGCAATCTTGTTGTGATAATCCACGTCGAAAACTGGGAAAAATGATCGAATGAAAATGTTCGCGAGATAATTACATTTTTTAAATCATCATTCATCATTCACGATTAAAAGACAAAACGTTCTGAGTGATGTTATGCTAAACAAGAAAGGAAGCTAACTTCGACATGCCGAAGATTAAATACCCTTGCAGTAAGTAAGAAGAAGAAGAAAAATCTACTGACTTTTTCGTTTTTTCGGGTACTGACATAAGATAAATGTTGCGAAAGAAAAATGTTGCGAACGTGAAATGTTGCGGGCCAAAAATATTTCGAATTTGATTTTGTATATATTTCAATGAGAGCGATATGATATAGTGGTCCGATTTGAATCAAATTAAAACCGAAATTCTGGAACAATACAAAGTGTCTATGTCTCAAATTTTATAAAAATATGTGGAAAATAGGCTTAGCTAGATTTTTTCTTCAAAATTTTCTGATCGGTCCTATGAGAGCTATATGATATAGTCGTCCGATCCGGCTCGTTCCGACACATATAGCAGTGAGAGTATATAGAATACTATCTGCAAAGTTTCATCCAGATAGCTTCAAAACTGAGGGACTAGTTTGCGTAGAAACGGACAGACGGACATGGCTTGGTCGACTCGGCTGATGATGCTGATCAAGAATATATACTTTATAATACCCTGCAAGGGTATAAAAATGTATAAAAACCTTGTCTAACAACTAAGAAAGCAAACAAAAACATATTGTTTAAATCCAGTATTCATTATATTACTCTCATAGAGTTCAGACGATGTGAAGTAGTTCTTTGGCTGGGATAGGACTCAGTCCCGCAGGATCTCTTTACAGAAAATTTATAAAGATATGGGACACAGGTCTTCGATGAGGCGGTGGGCGGACTGGAGATGGAGGTTTCAGCCACCGGGTTACTACGTGAAAAATGGTTTTATTCTGTATCAGCATTGAGCTAAAGGGGCAGCGACTAAGCGTATTGGGATAGGCTCCTGGCAATAGCCAGGAGGAGCCGAAAGAGGAAGCCGGTTTCTCCCAAATAAGTTCATCACTTTTCTATCAGTATACTTCCCTAACTGTAATTCATGTATTGTTTTCTCCACCCTTTTCGTTCTTTCAAATTTTACATGTCGGTTTTGAGGTTATGTTGTTACTTCAGCTTCAGAGTCGATCCGACCTACTCTAAAGGGACACCGAATCGAGGCTCGCAGAGATTTTAACACGAAACACACGCGGCCGTTTTGGAAGGACTCGCTAGCCACCTCGACCACCACTCATCCGTCTCGCTCTCGCTGTGGCATCCGCTCACGTAAAACTTTTTGTAATCTGCTTCCGCTTCTCTCGAACTCTTCTCCAGAACTACCCGAGGTTTGCAAAAATTATAAATATAAATATAAAACATAAGCTATCAACAGAGAGGGTCCCACCGATCACACTCCACCACTCGGAAGTGAATTTGATAACATCTTGGGATTTCCTTTTAAATTTACCTTATTAAATAATTTTTTATTAAATTTCCCATGGGTCCCTTTTGTTTCTATAAAATTTCAGGTGGCCGTTTGTTTCGATAAAGTTTTGAGATTTAGGGGATGATCTAGTTTTGGCCCGCACTGGTTTCTAGCCAAAGGACGTTAAAGGGGTACTGATTTATTGCATAAAATCACTGGTAACGCAATCTTGACCTTAAAAAGTTAATTTTTTATATTCAAAATCTGTTTTTGGAGCCAGTGCTGGAAGAAGTATTTAAAAACGCATGCAGATGTCAGATTATTTGCCCGTCAAGGCACTCTAAAATCCCAAAATTTATGTGCATTTGACAATGCCTTGATATTTCTCCATAAAGGAAATTGACAAGTCATCCTGCTGTGAATTTTTATGCTTTCTCCTTATAAAAATGGTTTATTAAATAAATTTGTAAACGTTTTCATTAGTACATTGCACAATGGTCCAGATTTTGTTTTTTTGACATAAAGTCTAAAAATGAAGCTACAGATATGAAGCTTTACACATTTTGTTTAAATTATAACAAGTTTGAAAACAAAATATTTGGGGTTCATGTTACCACGCCCCTTTTTGACTCTCATACAAGCTACTGGAATGACTTCGGAATTAAACCAAATTTTATATTTTTTTTACTTATTACAAAAACCTAACGTTATAAACTTTTTATTAGATCTATATTATATACAAATTTTTAGAACGATTAATCTTGTTCTTCCTGTAGTTCTATATTAAACATTTCATCATCGAAAAAGTCGCAATACCGGAACTGGGACCTGCCTATGTATTATCGATTTATTAGAAAAAGAGCAAAAATGAGCAAAAGATATATCAAAGCCATCAAAAACAATGGTTGTACCTGCAAACTTACGTTTTTAACTTTTGCCATTTTTTTTTAACTTTTGTTAGTTATACTCCTCTAAAGACAGAGGACATAGCTAATTTTTTCCCATAAAATCACATAATTAAGACGTTACACGGTATAAAAAAACACATATATATTCTATAATATATATGTACATTAAACTCTACATACCTTTACCTTTAATTTCCATATTTTACTTCAATTTTTGGGTGCGTAGTAAACCTTGTGTGATATGCCACAGTAAACAAAAAAAAAATCGAGCAAACTCCTTACGCGCAATTAGCTGATCAAGAGCTTAACTTTGAAAATTTGTCAAAAGCTTAAGAGAATCTTTGGATGCTTTTCGGACTTCTGACCTCTTTTAGAATTGGTTGCTCTGAGAGTCCGAAAGTCCTCGCGCCGTCAATTCCATCAACTATTACAAACAAACCGCAGAGTTCGGCAACTCTGGATTCAATTGATGATAGTGCCATTTGGTTGAATGGCCCTCCACCGGTTGCACTGACTTCTTTTTTGTTATGCGCCAATTTTGTTTTATTGCGGTCTTCCAATTAATCCAAGCTTTGAAGTGAAAGGATTGTAAGTTGCAAAGTAAAATGTGAGAGATCTCTAATAAATCCTACCTTCTTCCATCCACCAACATCAGTTATGCAGTAATATCCCTAATTCATTAGAGAATGAAATAATTAATTTCTGTTTATTTGGATCTGAATCCCCCGGCCCAATGGCAGTCGGAAAGTTTCCGAGTTGTTTCGCTGGGAAGTTAACAGAGACTTAACAGAAGAAGGGTGGTAAGGGTGCATCAGACCAAGGCAAGATCAGCATAGTACTTGCTGATGTATATTCCTTGGGCTACTGGTGCATCAAGTCGACTCGCAGGTGCATATCAATCTGATAGACACCACCTTCTCCTCGGAGAGGGTCCTCCCCGCGGTACCTCCTGGAAACGTACCTCGGTACGGCTAATGCGAGCGGCAAGTTTCCCTGTGTATCCCATAACCTAGACACCTATGACTCCTCCTCCCTACCGAGACCTGGGCAAGTCTTAAAACGACCTCCCCTCAAGCCAGGGGTGTGAAGCGACCCGTGCCCCCTGACTTTTGGTTCGCAGCTGAGGGGTTAATCCAGCTGTGTCTGAACGGAGCCTTCTCAGGGCCGGGCAACCCTGGGGCGAAGCCGCGGTCGACCTTCGTCAAAGCCCCAAACCCCTCGGGCCCGCCGCGCTCGCCTCGTCGAGCAACGCGGGCGTTTATGAACATGGCCAACCAACAAAAATCCGCTTCGGACCTCATGGGGGAGGTAAAACCCCGATAAAAACATCGACGAAGACGAGTTGCTGCGCTCTGATGACGAGACGCTAACTCCGTCGAGTTCGGTGGGGAATGCTAAGACGAGCACTCCCCAAACGCAACAACCAACCACCACCAAGGCGAGCCACGCCAAGGTCAAGGGTAACGACCAGCCAAAGTCGTTTTCCCATCAACAAAAGAAGGCGCAGGCCAGCAAGGCCCGCTTCATCCTGGCAAAGATAGCCAAAAATGAGGCAGAGGGCAAAGCGGACCAGCGTGACCCTAAAGACAAGGCAAGATTCCAGGCCGTAATAGCGGCATTCGAGACCTACGACCGGAAGCGTTCCAGCAGCCACAATCGAAGCGCAACCGCTCACAAGAAGTGAGTGAGAGCGCTCCGAAAAGGGCAAAGGACGCCAAAGATGTCGCCAGAGCTACGTCCTTCGTCAAGCCGGCGAATAAATTCAGCGAGGTGACTAGAGACAGCCTGGCCATGGCACTGGTGGACGAGCTCAACGACGATGGGCGCCTGCTGTCGGAGATGGTATCAGACAAGATACTATCTGAGCCAACTGGTCCGACACCATCCTTCGACTCCTCAGACATGGTTCGAGGGCACCGGGTGATCAGGTGCGACGGCGAGTTTTCGAGGGACTTCCTGGCGGAGAGCGTTGCTAAGATTAGCAACGCCTGGAAAGGGCTTAGCCTAAAGCTCGTCCCCGCCACGGATATCCCGAGAAGGCCCATAGCTCGCATTTGGTTGCCTAAGGGACTTTCGAACCACGATAGGGTGCTCAAGACTCTGAGAGCCCTAAATCAGGATGGCTGACTGGGCCATCTTGAAGGCAGAGCGAGAGATGAGGACAAGCCAGCCGTACTTGTTCCTCATCAATAAGCAATGCCTTCCACAGCTGGAGAAGACCGGCTACAAGGTACGGTACGGGGTCAGGAAGGCAAAGCTTAAGGTCTATCTAACCGAGCCGGATGACAACATCGAGGACGAAGTCGACGATACCAAGCATCTTATGGACGACTTGGTTATCGAGGACGACAGCCCCAATACCACGCCGAACTAAATGCCGAAGGTCGTTCAGATCAAAGGAAAGGTAGATCCACTGAAACTGCACTACACGAAGTAGTGGGATACATAGAAAAGGCACTGGTCTACAAAAACTACACATTGGCTACCTTCTTAGACATAGAAGGCGCCTTCAACAACGTAAACGCAGACTCCATCCTGAGCTCCCTCAACAAGATTGGAGTTGAAGCAGGCATCAGAAAGTGGATCGGCGAAATGCTAACGAGCAGAAGGATAACAGCCGAACTGAGTGGCACTCATCACACGAGGTATGTGAAGAGGGGCACACCTCAGGGAGGGGTTCTGTCTCCACTGCTGTGGCTGATTAACATGGACGACATATTGAGAGAACTCAATAGCGAAGGAGTTAAAGTGGTAGCATACGCAGACGACGTAGTTCTACTCACTTCAGGACCATTCCCAGACGTCATCAGCGAACTAATGACAAGGGCGCTGAGAAAATTCAACCAATGGTCAAAAGCCTGCGGGCTGGGCATAAACCCAAGCAAAACGGAACTTATGCTCGTTACAAAGAGAACAAAGAT
>VNJV01017343.1:0-43226 GCA_008042635.1 Drosophila nikananu
TGACCAAAATCAAAGTACAGAAAGGTTTTCAAATTCTCGGAAATTACTTTGCAGCTCCTATCCCAACTTTAATACGATAATTACCATCATAAATGTGAGTGACAGGGAACAGTTGGTGGATCTCTCAGAGTTCGTAAATCGACCCAAGAAACTGGTTGTCGAAGTTTCCGGAGTGGATTCAAAGTATGAAGAGGGGTAAGTTCTAAGGAATATATCGATTTCTAGTCCTTCATTTCCCGCTTTAAACTGCCTTTTATATATTATTACATTTTATATGATTTATCCCCATCTCTCTATCACACATTTCATATTATTCTCTCTGTGTATTCCCGCTGCAGTCAATCCCTGGCCGCAAGTGCATTCTCCCTGGCCGCCCGCGAAGGACTCGTCTGCCGGCTCGTCTAGCCGGAATGGGATTAGAGGAATTACCAGCTGATGGCGGCAAAAGTTTCCTCTTTAATTGCATTTCCAGTTCAAAATGTCACGCGATTGAATACAAAATGGGCGAAAATTAATGACTCAACAACGTGCTCTGGTCCTGTATGTGTGTTGTTGTGCGATTTTCAGATTGAATTTAACGCTGTCACAGTGCTAATGAAGGACCGGAGAGTCCAGGGGCCCGGGTCCGGGTCCGGTTCCGGCTTCTGACCGGAAAAAGTAGCCACATCGTCGCCTGTTGTTGGCAACTTGCCCGGCACTTTGTTTCAGTTCCAGTCTCTCTCTCTCTGCGTTGGCGCCTGTAATTTTTCATGTTTGGGAGATGTAGAGCTTCCCCACATCCAGCAAACACACAAAAAATAGCAAAGATTTATGGAGCAGAGGGGATTTTTCTTGCCTCCTTTTTTAAATGTCGCAACGCTGGATATATGCAATATTCTGCAGCCCAAAGTTTATGAATCACGTTTAATAGCTGAATTAAATGTTTGGAAATGCCAACTATCGCAAAACTTTTGGTATGCTCAATAACGAGTTCGAAACTTTTTGATTGCCGCCCGATGCTTGGGCAAACATTTTGCCAGCAAATGACAATTGTTTGGATAAGAACTTAATAGTTTGTGATTGTCCGAAAAGTGCAGTTTTTGATAGTTAAATATATTTTATTGAAGATTTTCAGGGACTTTTTCATGGGAGATTTTAATTTTGAAAGTTTAGGGTATCTGAAGTTATTGTTTATGTTCTTTATTTAAAATTATAATAATAAAATCTAGATAAGGAAAGAGAAGTTCTCAACTATTTCAATTTGAAAAGCTATACTTATTACTTATTTATAATAAAACAAACGTTTACCAGCTTAATGAATATCAAAATAATCTCCCAAATATTTATAGGCTGCTATCCTTTGCCTTTTAATATTTTTCCTAGCAATTTAAGAACACACCCCTGGGGCTTAACCCATTCACACAAGTTTAAACATTTCATTGCCAATGCGCCACGTTGAACAACAAGGGGTTTTGGGGCATGGGGGCTTTCATCGGCTTACGAGTATATATTGCTGTCCATATGCCCCGCTGCGTTTCATTTCGTTCAGCCAAGAGAAGGAGGCCCCCAGCCAGCCACTGGTGTGGAGTGCGGCGGTATTAAATATAAACTATCTGAATAATTTAGCGACAGGCTTCTGGTCGACGAGGCCTCCGAACTTAATCTGCCCCCCGGAGGCGGAATTGTGTTAAGTGAGCGCAGTTCGGCGGTAATGAGGTAAGTTCCGGCGTTGCTGTTTTAGACAACTCTCGGTTGGCCCAATCATTAAGTTTATACTCCTGCTATTTTCAGCCAACAGCGACGCAACCTGGTTAGGCAGCTCATCCAGTCGGCCAATGTGGTGCTGGTGGGTCTGCTGGTCTATAACTTGTGGCGTCACAAATGGACCAAAGTGAATTTCAATCAGCATCAGTTTTGATTGATTTTCCCCCGCACCTCTATTCGCGCTGATTGATTGATTGATTAATTAATTAATAAAACGAACATCGGCTTAAATGTCATTAACAGTTGGCGGCGACTAACGACTCCTGAACTGAACTGAATGTGGCCGATGGGATTTGCAAATTTAATTTCCTCCACCAGCGGATCTGTCAAGTGGCGGGAAAGAAAAAAAGCTGCGGAGGCGGCGGTGATAGATGAGTTTTTCTTTGGCGGAAAATGGATTTCCAAGTGGTTTCACAGCTTTTATTGAAGCTTTGTGTTGTTTATTAACAGTTTTTATAATTGGAATTTAAATATTAAGTAGTGAATGAATTATTTGAATATAATATGTACAAGTGATATTGATTAATGAAATATATTTTCCGTAAATAAATTTAATAGTTAATAACAAACAGTTACAGAAAGATCCAAGACATTCCATACAATATTTGTCTCTGCCATCTTCTCCCCATTTAACCCTTAATGATGACACTTTGTAAACACCAAAACATTTCTCTGAACAACTACAATATTTCAGCATTCAATGTCTGCGAAAACACTTGTCTTTCACACTCTGTGCGTTAGCAAATAAATGTAAGTGTTATCCTGCAAGTGGAAACTGCATCCGTCTATATTAGTTTACAAATCCCAGCCTTGATCCGGAAAAGCTGCACTCGAACGCCAACAAACTTGATAAGTTATCCACGCCTGACAGAGTTCGAAGTGCGGGGCAAGGGCTTTGGCAGTGAATGGAAAAGTGGGAGGTGTCAACAATCGTTCTTATTCAATTTGTTGCAGCTTTTGAATAGTTTCGCGATTTCCAAGGACTGGCGCAGTTGGCAGGCATCGTTGCGAGTTTAACGCATTGATGCTTCGGAACAGAAGGCATCCTCCGGAGCAGACTAGTTGCCAGTTGATGGGAAGGAAAATAGAAACAGAAGCAGCACAGCATCAACATCACAGGCAGGAACCGGATATGCCAATAAAATTACAGCCAAGTGCCTGGAAATTAACCGGAGCGCAAAACGGCAAGGACAACCAGGACCGCCATGAGCAAACGATTGACTTGGAAATAGGAGCTCAGATCAGAAGCAGGAAATGTGTTCCGAAATACTCGAAAATTCTACTAAAGTCGTTTAGAAAAACTTATTTTAAGTCGTTTAAAAAGTATACAATATATACCTATAGTATAGAATATCTGAAGCTATAAATTTGATAATATATTTAAATTTATGCTGCGAGTCCTGCAGTCTGCATTTAATCTTTATTCCGTTTCCACCTGATGCTCGTATAATAACCAATTATTCTTTGAAATATCAAACTCACAGCCTAAAACTTCAATCAAAAAGGAGCCAGCAAAAATCTCTGGAAGTTCTTCTGGGAACTGTAATTTGCAACTTGTTTTTGGAGTGCTTAAAAAGTTTAAATTACATTTAAGTTTACTTAGTAAAACATTTGCGCTAAACAAACTTCAGACGCCGCGGTCTCTTGCTGCAAGGAGTCGCGAAAATTCGAGAGAAATTGAGTTGCAAATTATGGCAAGAACACCTCAACGAATTGCCAGGACAACGACGCGTCGTGTCGTCGCGCTGTCTGGCTTCTGTTGTCTGACATTTGAGCGGCGGGTGCAAACAAGGACTACCAGCCAGTGAGTGTGTGTGTGTGCTTAAGCCTTTGTGCTAGTTAGCTAAATTGTAGCAAACATTTTCGAAAATCTCTGACAGGAGGCGGTGCACCTTTGTGCGCCAAAAGTGCCAGCCTAGCGGGCATCCTTTTTCGCCAGATTTTCACTTTGCGCCTTTTGGCTCGTGTGTTTCCGCTGTTGGCAGCCACCATTTTCAACGTTTTCCTTTATTTTATGTATTTTAATACTCAGTGTTTGTGGAATTAGGGAGTATTTTCAAAGAAATATATGTTTTTGCAGGAAAAATAAAATTATGTAGTTGTAGCTTTTTACAATTATTTTGTAAAAAGGATTTAATTATTATTTGTATTTTGTATTAATTCAAACTGAAATGTAATAAATTAATAATGTTTATTTCAATTTTAATTTACTAAAATGAGGCATTTTGAGGCCTTTTTTCCTATATTTTTTGGGTATGACTTGAGTACGAGGTATCTTTAAGTCGTGCCCCTGTGCTACTCCCTTTCTTTCCCTCTTTTTTTGGACTGTCGGCAACATAAATTTTGCAGACAGTCGTTGGCGCCAGTTTTAACTGTTTTTAATTAAAAAATCTCCAACGTTCCGGCCATTGGTAATCAGTTTTATGCCTGAGTGTGTGTGTGTGAGAGTGCTTTCCAAAGGGTTTAACGAAAATTGATTTTAAGCCTTTCTTTCTTTCTTTTATTATTATGGCTGTCGCTGACACTTGAAAGAAAAAGTTGGCCCGCAGAGACTAAGGCAAATTGATTGCCAATTGAGAGGCCATTGTCATAAAAGAGGACACGGCGGGGAACAAAAAAAAAAAGAAGAAAAATAATAAAAGAAAGGACAAAAAGGGAGAAAAGATGCATATATTATCCTTTAAAGTATGGCAAGGATAACCCAGTGGATCCCACCCACATGGCAATAAAACTTTATGTTCGTATGTGTGTCCCTGCCTCCGGCCGAGTCGTGTAGCTGCCTTTTGTCGCATTCCTTAGCATTCGGAGAATTTTTCGGAGCGTTTTGTGTTTGAGCGGAATTTATGCAAATTTGATTAAATTTCCTTGTCGCTTTCGGCCAGAAAGGCTGATGTACAAAGCCCTGGGCAGGTCAAGGCATCTGAGCAATGCGCTCGTTTATTGCCGCGCCTGAGACTATGCCACGGATTGTGGTAGTTCGCGAAGTTACCCGAAGTTAGGCGTTAATATTTTTTAAATTATTAGAAAAGTTTTCTTTGTTCAACACGCAGCGAGCGCGCCAGTCCCTTTTTAATTAAAGACGCTTTTTCTTGTAAGGCTTTTAATTTTTAAAATTGTATGGTAACAATAAAAAAGAAAGTTTGCCAGGAAAGCGGGAAGTTCCTTTTTTTAATTCTTTCTGCAGCCCATTCCTAACCTTGCTTATTTATCGATACCGCAAAGCTCCCTGTAATCGATCTTCGTTAATGGCTCCTTTTTCTGCTATCCTTATTCTTGTTTGATTTAATTACTTAAAACTCCTTTCACAAAATTAGACAAGGCCCAAACGAAAACCCATTGAACCACAAACTAAATGAGCCACTTAACCCTTTCGCTTTCACTTGGCAGGGGGAAAAAGGAAATGGAAAATGCGAAAAGGAAAAGCGTGGGGTGTGGGAACATCTGCTGCTGTCTGGCGGTACATCAATTAGTCTCCAGGCCTATGGGTCGATGCTGTCGATGCGTCCAACTTGTCGGGCGAACGCTTGATTAGCCAAGCGCTGCTTTTAGCCAGACAAAAACAGGACAGGACTTTGTTCCCCAACAAGCAACTCTCGAGCCAACCATCCAACCAACCAACCAACCAACCATCCATCCATTCATTCCTTTCCCTGAAAGGAGGCTAAACAAATCGAGGGTCATAACCAGTTAAGGGGGGCGAAAGACACAACAGCCGCGACAGGGCCAACAACAAGTGTAATATGTCAATTGAAGGACACTTCCCTCCGAGCACTCACACACACTCACTGGCAAACACTCGACTATTTATTGCAACGCTGTCTGCGCTGTCGCCGCAGGATATGCTACGGGTATTTGCAAAATATTGCAGCGCCCATAAATTGAAAGCCAAAAGGACAGGCGGCGGCCGCCAAGGCAAAAAGGAGGGGTGGCCAATCGGGGGCGTGGCTTTTTGGGGCCGAGGGCTCAAACAAGACTTGGCCCGGCTTTGTCTCAAAATCGCCGCACGATTTGTGGCCGCTACGTGACCGGGCAAGGAAGGCCCCCCAGGACATGTCAGGACATTCAAAAGGGGGACTCGGACTCGGAATCGGACTCGAATGGGCCGGGGTCGGTTGGGGGCACAGACCTGACCTTGGGCCAAAAGAATTGGCAAAATGTTTAATTCCAGCCCGGCAACTATTTCGGAAAACGGATGAAAATTAATGTCATGATGAGATTTAAGGATATACAGGGTTTTCAGAAATTTAAACAAGGTTTCCTATAATTCTTCAGAAAGGGTTAGGGAATGGTATAGCTGAGATATGTAACTTTTTTAAATAAAGGCTTAAAGTTTACTTTAATTTGAAGATGACAAAGAAGCTTAAATCCTACAAGTGTAATAAATTTTTTTGTTTACAATTTTAACAATTTAATCCTTTAAAAATATTGATTAATTTTTGTATTTGTTTTGTCTTGATGCTGATCAAGAATATATATTATTTATAGGGTCGGAAATGACTCCTTCGCTGAGTTCTGTGCTTCTGACTGAAGGAAAGGAGTATTCAAATTTAAATATTTATCCATCGTTTTATAAGATTATTTATTTGGAAAATTAAATCTTAAAAATTTGATAACTAGGCCGAAAAAACATTAATTTGAATTCGGAAAACAGCTCTGAGCTAGTTTTTATAAGGCTAATAAAATTGCGTACTGCATTTCAATTTATTTTAACATTAATTTTTTTCAATATTTTTCGTTTACAATTTCAACAATTTAACCCCTTAAAAAATTTTTTAAAAATTGATTAATTTGTTTTTCCACCAGAAATGGCTAGATCGACTCTGCTGTTGATGCTGATCAAGAAATGACTCCTTCACTGCGTTGCAAACTTCTGTCTAAAATTATAATACCCTGCAAGAGTATAATAAAATGTATAAAATAATCCATTTGTTGTAGCAACCTGGAACCTTGAACATTTGGGCCACTCAAGAGCGATGCTAGAATGAAATACGAAATTGCGTTTGTGTTTTACCGAATATCTAATGCACTCTATCTCAGTGACTGCCAAATTCATTTCCTTTCGCATCCAATTCATGAATTTTAATCCCAAATGGACACAGGGGTTGCTTCTGCCTTTACTTACACTGTGGTCCCGGGCAGTTTATTAGCCGAAAACCCAACTGACCGACGACCGGCAGCCATGCAAACTAAGCCAAAAATGGGTTGGGAGTTGCTGCTTGGCCCCAGCGAGAAAACAAAGCAGAAGGGGTGCTGCGGGGCAAAAGGAAAACCAACATACATATGGCCAACAGAAGGCGGTTATCAAACTTGGCCAGAATGGCTGCCACTCAAAACGGTACCGGACCCCAAAAACCTTGTTTACCTGGTAGCATAGACTTTTAAATTTTCTGTTTACTACCCTTGGCATTGTAATACAGGAAAGATATATGGGAATCTTTAATACCTAGTATGCAATTTCATAGAAATTAATTATATAATTTACAGCAAGAGAATTAAAAAGAATTGAGAAATGAATATTTTACTGCTCTTTTATTTAAATTAAACTTGATGGAACTTTGTGGAAAATGAATTAAAGGTTTTTTATATAGTAATTTTGAAAACAGACTATAGAAAACACTTAATAACTTTACCTAAATATTTTAAAAGAATTTTATAGTCATGAAATCCAGTCTATACCCTAGAATTTTAATATAACCCGATATATAATATATACCCCCTGTGCACGCATTTTTCCTGGGAATCTAAGCGATGCTGGCCAGGTAGCTTGCGTGGCATATGCAGAAGGCATAAAAAGTTGCTCATAAATTCTTACCTCAACGCCGACCGGGACCAACAAGAGAGTCCTAAATGAATTGTTGCTACCCGGATGATGGCATACAGAGAGAAGGAACACGGGGACCCTGGTTGGGTCAGGGTGTGCGGAGGACTTAACTTTTATAATAGCCCAACTCGTTGGAAATTCAATTTCATTTTCAATTTAATGCTGCAACGAGCCACGGACGTACCCGCACTCGCTCCGGAATGGATTGCCCTCAATGTGCTGCCTGCTTTTTTTGTGGGGCGTTCGTTTTGTTGCCATTTGAATTGACTTACCTGGAATGAAATGATAGAAAAATAAGTTATAGACTTATACATATACACACGTATTATTTTATGCGTTACCGAGAATAAGAAAAATGAGTTGTATGAAATTAAAACTTGAGCTCCAGACTCTCCGGGTTTTTTATTTCCTCTCTTATACAGAGAACGGAGTTCAGGTGGGTTCTGGCCAAAGACAGGAACAAAGGCCAAGGCGCCAAGGTGACTCTTTTGTACAGTGGGATTGGATGAATAAGGGTAGGAAATTAAAAACGCTCAAAGATTTATTTGCTTAATATATTTACCTCATTGAAACGCACGATTGATAAGTTTATTTGTTAAGGTAATTGCAGTATTTAATATTTAATTATTATTTTTAATTTACAAATCACTTTAAACCTGGAGAGTATTTAAATTTTTATAAAATGAATTTCCACTTCAAATTGTTGTTTAATTTTATTTGAGAATGCAAAAAAGTTATCCATTCTTCGGGTAATCAATGACACTCCTTTCCAGGAAACCCCTTTTTAACCATTTCCCCAAGTAGGTCAGAGCCATTGTGAGCGCTTTTCTCAAGTTTTCCTCATTGTAATGGACCCACATCTCCCTTAATTCCTTCTGCTTTTACTTCTTCTTTTAGCGCTTCCTTTGTTCGACCTTTCTGCGGGGATTGGCTTAAATGGCACTCCACCTGCCCATATTCCCACAGCCAGGCCAGTGATTGCCCCGTGTGGCTGCCACTTACCTATGACATAGGAGTACCCGTCCAGCGTGAGGACGCACTTGCGGGTGGTGGTGCCCCCAAGGACGCCCCCGAGGACACTGACGCCGATGCCGGAGCCGGAGGAGGTGGCGCCTCCGCCGGACGGGTACCTGGAGCTGCCGGCGCTGCTGAGCCGTCCCGCCTTGCCGAGACTGGTGGACAGGGCCACCGGACTGCTGGCCTCGCAACTATTCAGACTCTCGCGCCGCGGCTGCACCTCGAGCCCGGTGAACTCGTCCCGGCGATTGCCACTCGACACCAGGCCGTCGCTGGAGTGATCGCGTTTCGCGTCGCGATCCGCGTGTCGCATCCGGTTGCGGGGACTTCGGGCAGCGGGAATGGCGATGGAGGAGGCGGTGGCCCCCGCCGCAGCGGCAGTGGAGCCCTCCTCCTCCTGGCCAATGTTCAAGGTGTGCGGCTTGTCGCGTCGCGTGGGCGGCGCCTCGTCCAAAGTATCGGCCATTTTATAAGATTTAGATTCAGATTAGCACGCGCTCGGAGTAAATCGGTGGCGGAGTTGGATTATAATTCGAAATGCATTTTGCGAAACCGTGGGAAACTTTTTTTCTTGCCTTTTTATCGTCGTACGCCAGTTGTATTTTAATTTTTTTTTCTTTGTACACTCTTGAAATTTGCACTTTAAATCACAATTTTGTTTCGGAATTTGATAATGCCTTTTGTGTTAAATAAAACTAAAATCAGTCACAAATGAAAATAGAATAGTGATGGTGAAAGCAGGCAAAATAAATGATTGGCATGCTGGAATATTGCGCATACGCAGTGTTGGTCTTCCACTGCAACTTTAAAATGTACAATTAAACTGTAGCTAAGCTCTTTTGCTTAATCCTTTATAAATTGAGAATTTATTAATTAGAGAGGAAAAAGCAAATTATTGATGTAAGAACCATTTTGCATTTAATTAAACAGGTAAAATATTAAAGAAAAATATTCTATCCAAAATTCACAGCAAAAGAAATTAGTTAATGTTGAGAAATTCATTTGGTAATAATATTTATCTTTTAAAAATCATAATTATTATTTTTATTGTAATAAATACAATCCATTATTACAATGCAATAAGCCAAATCATTAACAAATAAATACAAAATCTTTCACCACTCTGAATATTTGTTTATGACGTTTTGACACATTTGCTTAACCCCTGCTGAGAGCTTTATTTTGCAACATAAATTGATCGATTTTATTTTAAAAGAAATACTATAGTTTTTCCTGTGCACACAGCCCCGAATCTAATTGCACTTTTTGTTCATGCTGCTGTCAATTATTTTGGTCGCTTTCCTGCTACCACTCCTCCCTCGAGAGCTACGCCACTTGACTGCTTTGACTGACATTGTTTGGCGTTATTTGATTTCGATTTGATCGCCTGCCGCTGGTCACTTTGTCATTGGATTTTTCTGCATGTTTGTCATAATGCCCGTCCATTTATCAGAGAGATCTATCAATGCCAAATGGCTTTCAGCTTTCTCTGCTTTGTTTTTTATTGTTTGAATTTATCTGGTGAAGCGATTTTTATTATATTACCGATGACAACGATTCAAATTTAAAATTTCTACCCAGCTTCGTGTGTGGTCTAACCAAAATTATTTGTATAAATTTATATTTAGACGAATTTGAAGTATATATCTGTACCTAGCGGCTGCCTTTGGCTGGTCACGTTCAGCGAATAAAGCGAAATGGCGACACTTTTAAGGCGTCATGTGCCCCGAAGGAAACAAGGCAAAAACTCTTTCTACTGTTGGCACGTGGCCTAAACGTTTCGGTCGGTTTGACTGGGTTAAAGGGACAGCTGCACTACGTGCCTCTTGCCTTTTGGGAATGTTGCAGGTCGTAGCGAGGTGCTTGAAAAGGATTATTTGTTCAATGCGAAAATGGGGGGGACTTCAATCATCATTAGCCACCTAATTAAAAGGGGAACAAATGGCGCAACTGGGAGCGCGAATTTAATGAGAGTGCAAAACTATGCACAGAGTGGCTGCTATGAAATATGAGTTAATTAATTTAAAAAGATATTTTCTTTGCCTAATTAAAATAGACAAAACTTAAAGATAGTTTCGGTCGGCCTCTTGCACTTAATGTTATTATTATTATTATCATATAAATAAGCGATTTCTGAATTTAAGTACAACCTGAATCTTCTTTGCTCTAAATACATATCATTATTTGCAAGTTCAGTTTATAGACTTTAATTAGCAAACAAAGCAGAATTGTTTTTCCTTAAATTCAACTCTGACCCCCGCAAGGTAAACAGATGAATTCCAAATGATAATCATAAAATTTTAATTAAGCTTTTTATGTACATATAAATAATTCTCTTTGTTGTTGTGCGAGAGAATGCCCGCATTGGGAGCCGGGAAACGGGAGCCGCAAATGCCTGGCCTTTGCCTTTTGTTGTGCGTTTTGTGGTTAAGGCCATTGTCGGGCTTGTCCACTCGATTGAGTGGTGCAAAATCGAGAGGGAAAATGTCAGAAGCAGCTGACGGGACTTATATAATCACCCAAAGCACTCGGGGCTTTAAGTTGCGTTTGGCCATAGCACCGGCCTTTAAGGAGCAGCGTGAATATTGCGCATACGCCGTGTTTATCAGCTTGCCTAATGAGGTATCAATAACGCCGCCTTTACGACTCAATTAACGAAAGATGTTTGGCTGAAATCAATGCCCCAGCACTCTCACCCCTGAAGGCCCACAAAACTGAAATTATGACCGGGTAGAAAAAACATTTTGCGTTGCAATTTTCGTTAGTGGCATCATAAATCGAGAAATTCGCTTATCTTTGCGGTCAGCGGGGGTAGATAACCCTCAGAAGGAGAGGCACTTTGGGTTCAGGGAACTCCATTTGGGGAATAAATTTAAAATCTCTATGCAGTGCACAAACGCAGAAACCCTCTTTTTTTTTCGGTCATTCATCTGGCCCAGCCCACATTTATTATTTTCGTATTTTTTTTGGGAAAAAGTTTAGCGACCCGCATAAATAATGCAGGATACTATAGTTTCGTTAGCCGTTTATCTGTTTATCAGCTTATATGAGCCTCTGTTCGCTTTTCCATTGATGAGTGACGACAAAAGTCAGAGCCAGTCAGAGCAGTCGAAAAGTTTCAATGAACTCCTCCTTGTGTATGCCTGACATTTTAGCCAGCATCGTAAACATGGCTATCTGGCTGATTTGCCTCCGTTTTGTTTTGTTTGCCTTGCCTTTTGTCATGTGGATCTGACAGATGAAAGCGAGATGGGACTCCGACAATGAACACACAGCCGGATAGTCGAAGCAAAGTCAATTATTTAATTAAAAGCTGTCACTTGCCACTGCTGAATGTGGCTGTTAATGTGGGCGTTGAAGCCAAGCTAAGGCACACATGAGGCTCTCGGGGGTTCAAAGGAAGGAAATAACAGGAGAATAATAAAACTGAAGCAGCAAAAGCATCACATGGCAATAATTAAAAGCGCATACAGCAGTGAGTCAGACAAAAAGGGGTAAAGAAATGTCGCATGGCAGTACACTAGCGGAAAACAGGAGGGGAAAAACTATTGTACTAAAGATCCACTTAAGGTTAGTGGACTTTTCGAATTTCCTATTTCAAAAGGAAATTGTAGGTAAGCGCATATTTATTTTTGTATATTTAATTGATTGAGAAAATTAAGAATTAATAGCTAAAACGGGTAAAATCAACTTGAAGCAGATTAACTTTCTATATATATTTTTCCTATTTTGTTTATATTTAATTGCATGAAATTGGAGAACTGTCTTATATATATTTTTAAAATATAAAATATATTTTCCTTAGAAAGTAATCACAATTGGTGGCCTAAGTATCCCTATTGATTATTTTACATTTTGAAAAAAGATGAAGAAACTTAGGACTTAAGAAAGTACGATTAACATTAATAAATTTACTTTTTGAAATTATGTTTGATAATATTTTATTTTTTCACCTAATAAAAGTTCATAACTTATTTACAATTTGTGGACTAATAACTTGTAATGATTATATTTCATTTATCACAGAAAATAATAAATTGGGAGCTCTAAAAGGTTTTATTGAAATGAAAAATGTATGCTTTGATATGAGAATTTAAAATATTTACTCTTTGTGAAATATTCAAGTACCCAGAACTTCGATCAGTGTACATTAAATACAGCTGCATTGTAGTTCTCCTCATTTGCACATCAACATACAAACACACAACAGCACTAACTACGCCCCCCCCCTTTTAATTGTTGTTGTCCCCGCCTCTTGACATGACCCGTTGATGTTCCTGGTTGTTGTAATTCCCAAGTTCTTGTTCCTGCTGTTGTTGCGATAGAAGGGCGCCAGTGTGACGCCGTTGCGGGCTTGTCTCGACGACTCTCGTGTAAATAAAAGATGAGTTAAAGCTTGATAGTTTGGGTCGAAGAATGTTGCGCAGGACACCAACGGCAGCAGCAGCAGGCCTGAGGCAAAAGGATGTGCCTTCTGTGTGTGTGTGTGCTCTGACAGGACACCCGTTAATCACACGCACAACGCCGCATTCTGCGGTCGATCGATGCGAGATGCAATAAAAAGGCAGAAGGAATTGCATGTAATTGAAGGGGAGAGTAGGAAAACAAACTGAGCGACAGAGCGGAAGTGTGCTATAAATTTTCCAACTGCCTTGCGACACTCCAAGGAAAAGTTCAGTGAAAAAGCTGGGGGAATTTCTTGACACACGCGGCTCATTAGCATTTTGGGGCCAAGTCGAAGAAGAGCTGCTTTGGGCCATGTGAGTCCTCGGACTGACTTGACTTTGTCCGCACAACCACCTCATCATGGTCATTATTAGCTTCGGGAGCCGCCACATCATCAGCGGCATTACCATTGCAAATTGTTTTATATTTTCCTTTTTGTTTCGGTTTTTGCGTTATTTATACACCCAGGACGACATACATGGCAGGACACCCAGCTGTGGGTTAAATGCAGTTCCTTTCACACACAAGGTCCCATTTACATAGGAAGGACAAGGGCCGGGAGACGAAGCGGCAAGCAAATGAGAAAAGTCGCATTATTAATTTGCCGCACCGCACGACCATAAATAAGGCTGTCTGTCTTCGCAGGATTCCCGTTCTGCCGCTCGTCCCGCTCTTTTTGCACATACATAAAATTCAAAGAACCTCAGCCGCATCCTTGTCCATATGTTCCGCTTTTGCGGCGGCTCGACTTTTCTTCCCTCCACCCTCCACGCCATTTTCTTTAGCAATTTATTACTATTTTGACTTGTAGATGTGTGTGTGAGTCAGAGTCCCCTATCAGTGTGTCAGTGCGTCTGCGGCACGAGTTAGTCCTTAGACCTTGCCCCATAGACTCTCTCTTTTCCCCTCTTCTTTTTTGTGTGGGCTCTGCGACAATTTGTAAAGCAGGCAATTATCCTTATTAGCCGCTTATTTATGGCCATGTTTGTTTACTCGTTTTCCCATCGAGGCGTAGGCAATGCGAAAACGATAATAGGGGGAGTTGGCCGTACGCGTTCGGGGCCAACATAATTGCCCAGATTGGCAGCAAACCAACCATGCAAAAACTCCATGCAACAGTTGGCCTCGATGGGGATTTTCATCGAGGAAAAGCAGTATGGATTGGGCATGGAATCGTTATTAATTTTTCATGAGCGATGTGAGATTGATTGGTTCCACGAATAACAAAGAGTAATCGAGGGCTACTGTGTGTGAATTGTGTGTGTACAAAGCTCTCTCTCTCTCTCTGCTAATGAAACACTTTAAATATTTAATGGTTGAACTCTCAGGGCTTTTCCAACCCTTTAAAGCCACTCTCCAGGTGGCCGCCCCCTCTTAACATCACCCAAGTCATTTTAAATTACTGCATAATGAGTTGAGTCACCTTTTCAAGGGGGGGTCTCAGAGGAAGGGGCATAAACTGGGGTGCTGAAAGCTTTTTCGGGAGAATTTCGGAACATAAAGAACATTGTCAAATCAGCGACATTTTTATTGCTACCCAGAGTCTGTACCCTTCAAGCTCGCTCCCTACCACGCTTGATATATGTAAATATGCGTGTATACACAGAGAACAAAAATTCGTACACTACTTGGAAATATTAAAGCCCCTACAGGTCTTTTTTAAAGAGTTTTCATTACTCAATTAAGCTTTGATTTCATATTGATTTGAAATAAATACTTAATCAGTTGAAAACTTTCCATTTCAATATAATTCCTTAGTAATTCCCCCAGTGCCTGTGTATGTGAGTATGTTGTCCCTGCCTTCGCTTACATGCTGATGATGTCGTTATTAAACGCATAAATAAATTGTCAAAAAATATGTGCGCAAAAAAAAGGAGGCAAGGAAGCCGTGGCAGGCAGGCAGGCGAAAAACTGGGCCAAACCAGGACCGTGTCCTGGCCGGAGTTACTCCCAACTTTCAGATGCGTTTATTGTGCTTACATTTTAGCTTTGCTTTATGTACTTGGCAGGGCGACAAATAGAAATGTTCATGGGCTCCGGGGACTTGGTGTACACATAACTTATTTTTGGAGGCTTCCTTCTACGCTTTTTTTTGTACATTTCCTTCTCGTCGCCTTGGATACTTTCTCACGCTGTTGACTTTGTCAATGTTTTATGGCTTTATTCCTGTTCAGCTGCAGACAATTGTCAATTAAATGGAAGGTTGAGAAGAGTTTGCCCCCGGGGTTTCACAAGCCACAAAGCAACCTCGCAAACGCAATGCAGAAAAGTTCTTCTGTGGTGGCAATATGGCCCGCATTTATTATTTATGACATAAGCAGTGCGAAGAGGGGGCAGGGACGAAAAGGATTCTTGTCGTTTGCAGAAGGATTGCGCCTGTCCGCAGGGAGAAAGTTTAACTTGAAGGAAAAGGTGCAATAAATCCACTGTCTTCGTGTTAACTTTCATAAAAGTGTTTAACATTTGCATTAAGCTGGTGAATTTAGAGAAATGTCTAAGGGGACTTTTGTTGAATATATTTAATGACATGATAATATTTAAGATAATATAGAATACATTAATAATCATTGGATTGGTTGGAAAATTAATTAATTGAATGCTAAGCTATACCAAGCCCTTTTTAAATTTTTACAACTAAGGTATTTATTTTCCAAGCGCTTATCAAAATATGTTTTCCCTACATATTTCTTAAAAATGTATGTTTTATAGCAAGGATACAAATCTCTGAGCTCTAAAGCACTGAAAATACTGCTAAATTTTATAGTAAATACATGGAATCAAGTCTGCATTTATGAACCATTAAATTAACCATCCCGCAATATACACAATTTGTATCTTTCTGCTCGGTGCAGCACATAGTGCAGCACAACGTGTAGTCAAAGTCCAGCGGGCAGCTTTTAAAGTCATTAATGTGGCTTCATTTGCATACGGCTCTCGTGGCGGACCCTCCTATCTCCAAAACCCTCCTCTGCAGTTGGTGATTAGTCGTCGACCAACGTCTATCAACAGTTTACCCTAATGCCCCAGCAACATGCAACACAGAACTGACCTCATTCGGTTTACTCTGGCAGCTGTTGCACCCACCCGAAAACCACCTTAAGCCACCCGAACCACCCACAGTTGATTGTCTGGAAGTTGTGTTCTTGTGCAACTCATTGAATCCGAGTGTTGCCCCGAAACAAATCAAGGCGGCGACGGCTTCATTGTTGCTGTTTTTGGAGTACAAACTTTTTGCAACAGTTTTTGCATAATGCCCCTCCCAAAAATACACACACACACGTACCACTGAGTCCTGGCCACAATTGTGTTGCCTGGGCCGTTAAATGCAAACACTTCATTTGGCCATCCAGAACAAAAAGGAACTTTCGATTAGTGCCAGATTGGGAAACCAACTTTGGCCAGGACTCCTTCAACAAAGTCTCTTAACAGCTCTGGCCATAAAAGTCGCTCGGTCTCTGGGAATTCTTGGCCGAAAAAGTATGCTTTGTGGGGGACTGGTTGCAATCAACCGGGAAATGGCATAAAAATGCAGAAATCGAATGGATTTAGTCGATTTTCCCAAAATGCAACTTGTAGTTTATGGTTACCAGTTTGAGTAAAGTGGCTGTACATTTCAGAGAAATTGGCTTTTAATTTTAAACTCCAATGACTCGAGGTTGTATTTCAAAGAGGTTGGTAGTCATGAAAAGAAGGGTAAAGAATGAAGGGAATTGTGGTTATTTCGGAAAAAATACTGTATTTTTATACACATTCTAGAAAAGTCTCACGGTTTTTTTAATATATCTAATATAAATATAATTAATTGGGGTTCTAAGTTTATTATCCAAATTATATTGAAGCCTTGTAACCGCTTTATCCTTAAGGTGCATTTGCAACATTTTTTCATTTTTGGTCTTTCGAAATTGTCTTTTATTTGCTGATATATATATATATTATTTTTCCCCACATCAGTATCCCCTTTCACCCCCCCCAATTTTCTCCCACCCCTTTAGCCTCTTAAGGGCTTGTGTGTATTTGTGCAATTTTCGTTTTGATGTTTGCTTATTTGTATTTGCCATACACACAGCACACAAAGTTGTGACTTTTTGGGTAAATAAACACGGGCCGGGCCCACTCCGGCGTAGGCACACACACTGTGTGTGGTGTGCGTGTGTCTCGAAATGAATTGGCGAATCACTTGGAGAGTCCTGGCACTCGACACCACTTGGCCCTGCTCCTTTCCAAATGATGCGCCATTTCTCAAATCTTTTTGGGCCTCGGTAACAGCGCTATTCTCACATGTAATGGTGTGAAATTCAAAATGGCGCCCCGGGGGTTTTTGCCTTTTGGCCATTGTCATTTATCAAGTTTATTAGCGAGCCAAAATTGCCGGCCTGGCGGCTGGGGTAACGTCTATTCATTTGTTAAGGTATTCAAGCAATTAAATGCGATTTATGAGTTCATATGCCCGGCATTTTTGGAGCTAACTCACGGTGAGCGAACAAACATTAGTGACATCATCAAATGCATACTCAAGTGTTTGCATAAATTTATGTATCTTTTGATGATGCAATGCTGCGAGGGCTGAGAGGAATATAAATGGTGTACGTCACACACGTATATGTATATAAATTGTGAATACAATGAGTTGGCAACAAAAAGAAAACGGTGTGGGAAACTCAAACCACTTTCTCTTTTCTGTGAAAAGAATTCCTGTTATACAAAACCAATTGGGTCTCAGCTTGAGATATGTGAAAAGGTCTGCAGCTGCATTATTTAACAAAGAGTTGGTTTTTGTTCGGAAATACGTAGGTATTATGCATAATAACATTAAAATTTAGGAAAAAATAATCGAATCTATTTTTTTTTTTTAATTTGTACACTTCAAGCCCCTAAATAATTCCTAAAAAATAATAATTTCAATAAATATTAGCCATTAACTGTGTGCAAATATGCATTATCTTACATCACAGAACATTTTTTAAATTAAAAATTCTTGAATAACGAAAGGCTTAACGTTTTGTACAAGAACTTGAGGATTAAAACTAGCCAGCTGGCAAATAGCTTAAAATACCAACAAACTTTACACTTTGGCCTCAATAAAAATAAAAAACAATCATAAGCCAAGGTAGTGCAATTAAGGTTATGTATATCCTTTCGAAAATTCCAACTGTCTTTCGCCTCTCAGCCTGGTGAAAATTCTTGGTATTTGCGCAGGGCAGGAAACTTTTGCTAAGCCCTGGAAAGTATGCACATTTTCGCAAAGCTTTCTGGCTTTCGGGAATATGCAGCAGGCAAAAGGAACTTTCCAAATGCCAGAAACTACGACCAACTAGCAACTTGGCCAGCTAGCCCCAACCCAGATTTATGCCGCTTTCGATCCGCAAAACCCCTTTTCGTTGAGCAACTTCCTGAGCAGTTTGTGCCGCGCCGGCTTTTGACGCTTTTGGCATGTTTATCGCTTCGCTCGAACCGAGTTGAAATGGCCCAATTGGCCGTGGGCCAAGTTAAGAGCCGGGCATGTCCTGGCCTGGCCTGTCCTGCCTTGCCATTCCCAACTGCTTTGTCAGCATTAATTAAAAGCAAATTACACTTGTACTTTTTTTTTGTTTTCTCCGAAAACAGAAAAGAACTTTTGCTGCAGCATCATTAAAAACTTCTTAGCATTGCTTCTCTTCTTTTTTTTTACGTTTCAGACGGGAGTTTGCGTCACATTTCATGAATCAACAACTTGATTAGCAATTCAAATGCGCCGAATGATTTCCACCTGCCCGAGTTCCCAGGACGACAGCGACAGCTGGCCACGGAAACCGAAGTTTTCCTAATTAAAGTGGCTTCCGAAATAAACCGCAACTGTCTGAAAATCGAGAAAAAATGCCGGGCAAAGAGAAAAAAAATTGTCAATGGAGAAATAACACAGACGGGGCAGGTCGCCGCTGTCAGGGCAAACCAAAAAAAATTTAAATATGTTTACCCGTCGAGCAAAAAAGACATTTTCCAGGAGACCCTTTTTGCGCGCCGCTGCGACTGCGTTGTGTTTTCTGCGGCTCCTGCGGCTGGCAGGCAACCAACAGGACACGCACATGGATACGAAACGAACACTGGCACAAAAAGAACACACACATTGACACACCATGTGCCATAGTTCTAGGCGCGCTGAAATGTGAAACCATTTCTCTAGGTCTCCCCGCCGCACAACGCAAACAACAAACAAGCAACAAAGCGAATGGCTATGAATGCGAATTTGTCCCAAAACCACACAAAATGTTCCAAATTGTCAGCAAAAAGTTTTCAAATCTGGTATCCACATCCACAGCTTTCACAGAGGGTTTCTCCTCTATTTGTTGGATGTGATTTCTCCGACAGGCGGTTTGATTCCTTCTATTTTAGAATTTTATGACCAACACACTGATTTCGAGTGGTAACAAATTTAAACAAACTTAAGTTACCCGAAAGTTTTGCCCTGAAAACCAAAGTCATCTTGTGGGTTCTTGATATATATTCAACATAAATTAAGCGTACGTCGTGTGGTCTAATTTCTAATTGGAGATGAATGCTAATGAGGGGAATTTGTCTGGCCTCAAGGCTCGGCTATTATTCATACGAAATGCCGGCCATAAAATAATAAACAAGATATATTATTTAGCTTTATGTTTTTGGAAGAGGCTGCAATCTAAAACAGTTTGTCAATCAGAAGCATCTGATTTATAGTGCAACTCTGCTTATTATATCGACTTTAAATGCAAACACCTGAAAGTCTGTAGGACCCAAGGACTCTCTAGAAGCACTTTAAGCGCTGTCACATTCTGTTCTGCTCGTGAAGCTCATCGGGGTAATTAGGCTGGCCGCCATAAATTCATTATGCCATTAAGTGCAAGCCGTCAAGCGGCCGCCTGCGATATGGACTGATGGATCGCAGTTCGTTGCATATATTTAGGCGCCGGGAAGTGGCGATTGGCACGTGTCAGAGTGTGTTCAGCGTCGCCAGGACCATTAAGCCAACGCCTCTGCGGATCGAATTTCGTTGCAAGGCCGCGCTGCGGAGTATGCTACAGAAAGCGGCATCGGCAGCGCCAGCGTCGAAATAACTTCATCAATTTCGCCAATATTCCATTATCGTTTGGCCCACGACTCGTGGGTGTGTGTGTACTACACACACTGTATAGTATACACAAGTGCCATTGGAGACGGTCTCTCTGTGCGTGTGTGTGTCTGGGAGATGATTTTATTAGGCCGCCCAGCAATTGTTTGCTTAAAAGTTTTTCACACACCAAAGTCAACGTCGTCTGTCTGCTCTTTGGCTCTGTCGTTTGATTTTTTCCATCTCCTTCGCTTATTTTTTCAAGCACGTCCTTGCCCTGTCGTTGTCCCCAAAGATTTTGCACGTTTGCTATTCGGACATTTCGTGCGATTATTGATTAGATAAAAAAACACACACAGGAAAGCCCCAGAGAAAAGAAACAAAAGAAGCGTAAAGCCGACGCCGTAAAAGCTTAAATAAAATACAAAAAAAAAAAGAAGCCAGCTTGACGGCACTTAAGTCACTTAACTTGGCCAATGGGAGCGACAAAGTTGCTGGCTTTTATCTACCCGATAAGTTGCGAGTGGGTGAGAATTAGACAATGCCACCAGTGAGCCATATACATTGAGTCAGCGAGAAGATCTTCCTGATTAGCTAAGGAACTTCAACACGGAGACAAGTTGTTGATTTGCGGCAAGAACTTGTGGAGCCATCAACAGTTTTGTGAAATTTAAGGAGAGCTAATTGAAATAAGGAGAGTTTTAGCAGCAATTAAATTGAGTGGCTTTAAATAAGTTAAGCAGCACTTCTTTTGTGAGTACTATAGCTTTTAATTAATTTTCTAATTGTTATATTTTCCCAAACAATTTAATTTAGAAAACTTTTTGAATATATTATAAAAATTCCCTTTTAAAAACTTAGAAGCTTCCATTTGTCAAAAAGGATAATAAAACCTCATCAATGTCAGTTAGACTCAGTCAGCATAAATGATTTTTATGCTATGTCTGATGTGGTTGACACCTGCCCAACATTTTCAAACTTCCTGTCAGTCAATCAAAATGCTCGAAATGGCGTTTAATTTTTATAGCAGACGCTTTTCCGCCTCACTTCTCGCTAAACCGAAAAAGAAAACTTACCGTAAGCAAAACAAAAGGCAGGAAAAAACGAAAACAAACCAAAGCCAAACAATGAAGGAAAATAACAAAACAAAAGCGAGCTGGCATTTCCACACCGCCAAGTAAAATACAAAATTAAAAAAAATAGAAGCGAGCAGAAACAAAAGAAGAAAACCCGCACATTAAATATTTTGAGCAAATTTTCGGCTCGTTTTTCCCCCCTTTATTTTTGTGGCGTCAGCGTTAGCTTTTCCTTTTCTTTTTGTTGTGAACTTTTCTGAGTTTGCTCGCTGACATCTAAATTTATCTATAAACAAGAACCACAAGTCGACTTTTTTCATTATTTATATTTGCTTGCTTGTTCGTTTGAAAGCGAAAACATTGTGACAGGCTAATTGATTTAAATTTGCATTTTTTTGAGGCGGTTTTTTATTTTTTATTTTTAATTCTTGGGCGCACCAAATTTTCCGCTATTCCCTTGTGGCCTGATCAAGGTTCGTCGGTTTAATTAGCACATATCTGCGGATCATTTGCGCTTCACTTAATGACACTCGATTGTCCAGATTAAATCGTATTCGTAATTAACACCCAAAGGGCATCGTTAACATCATTTAAGACAGATTCAGAAAAGCGCACAGCGAGTGGTCTTTCGCCGAGATTAAAACCCGTTTATGGCTGGGACCCCTGCACTTGATTTTCGAGCGGAATGCGAAGATGCCGGAGTGGACAATGCAGAAGCGATGACAAAGGGCAGTCGGAATATGAAGTGTCTGCTGGACTCAAACAAAATTGGTACACCAGCACCGCAGGGAGTATGCTCTGCCAGGAATTTAAAGTCAGGGAATTAAATGCCAAATTGTATTTTATTACAAAAATTTTGAAGAAGGTAAAAGGGTTCAAAATAACCCACGTTTCTTTTGGTAACTGTTTTAAAAATGTGGCTTACAATCAAAGGAAAGGTATTTTTAATAATTCCATTAAAAATTATTTTGTCCAGATTACAGTCAGTTTTTTAAAGTGCAATTTATTTTGGCAAACTTTTAAAGGAGTTGCCTCCAGTTTTTCATAGTACAACCAGGCCAAAAAGGGTCAAATTAGGTTGTACACTAAAATATATATAGGGAAAATTAAATTAAATACTTCTAATATAACAACACGGCCTCTTACGAGGGCTCTGCCCTAAATTGTCCAACCCATTTGGCGCAGCATGTCCTCAATAATGCAGAAATTGAAGAGTCAACCGCATCTGGCAGTAAAAAACATAAATGCCTTTAATTAAATTGCCCATCTCACTGTCCTGAATGGAGGGGATCCCGTCTTTTCCTCTTTCCCTCCCGCTGCCTTGTAGTTTTTGGCAATGTTGCGTGTAAGCCCGAAACAAGTTCGGCCTGATGGGCAGTGAAAATTGATGGGCCGCTTCAATATCTTCGGCTGCTCGGCTGTCTTGTAACGCTTTGTACATATCTTTTTATCTGCGGCGAATGCTGCATGAAATTTAATGAGATTTTCGGCGTGCCTCTTGTTTTTTTATATCATAACTTTTTGTATTAATTTTTGGTTTTGAATGTAGGTCAAACATTTTTGGCATTTCTCGAGTGCCTGTCGCCAGGCCTAAAAGGGTAACCGAAATCGGGCAATGTACACGCGTTGTTCGAATTGCATTTCGGTACGAAAGAATTCGTATTATTTCTATATATTTTTATTTTTGGTGATCAGAGCCAGCGGCCTAGACGAATCACGAGTGCACTACCCGTGGCTGTGGCTCTAATTGATCCCCTGGGCATGGGCGCAATTAGCTGGTCAACTGGCATGTTGGCCCAAAGCAAATACTCGACTCGAAGTTGTCCACACCGAGACACCTCAAGAGCCTCTCTCAGCTCGCGGCTCTTGGCTCGAAGCTGCGTCTAGACTGGATTGCTCTGGCCGGCATCTTGACCATGTCTAACAATAGTCCAAATTGGATATAGGCATCGGCGATGTCGAGAAAAACAACAACATCGGAATGACAGACTATGACAGACTCGGATTCAGTGAGCGTTCGCTTATTGCAAATTTTTGCAAATGCAATAGTAATTACATTTCGACTTTTGAATATGTGTAGAGACGAGAGGCGGTGAATAAATGCTGCATTTTAACGAGGTACTTAGGAATATTTATATGTGTAATTTGTTACAGATAAATGACCAGCTTGTTTATTTTTAAACTCTTTTAATGGTTATTGACTCTAAAAGCTTCTGTATATGGGCATATGCTTTGAATATAAATGTTTATATTTAATGGAATGCATTTTAAAGCAAAAATTTAATGTTTGCTTCATACAAATATTTGATAAATTGCAATATCATAAAGGTAATAAATTGATCTACTTTTTTGAGTAACACTAAATGCTACAGATAACAAAGAATATATTTTTTGGTAATAAACACATTATAATTTGTAGAGAAATATTTCAAAAATATTTTTCAAATTATTGTTTACTATTAAGTTAATCTTAATAATAATATTTTGAATAAAATCTTTTCTATTTAAAACCCTTAAATATTTGAATTGCCAAATATACAAGTAATTGCCCTGTATAATTAAATATAACTTCATAACTCGCATTAAAATCATTTATTCAAAGCACAGTGGTATCGACCTGCCGGCGGTGACCACTGTGCCGCCTTTCGGGGGCGACACTTGCCGCGGGCAATTAACAATATCTATATATACGATATTTATATTCGTATGTTTCATTTGTCTGGTTTTGGCAGCGTGACGTAGGCACAATGCTGAAAACGTGCTAGATAGTTTTGTATCTGCGTATCTCTAGAGCGGCGTGCGTGCTGTGTGTGCGCCGTGGATACTGCATCCGTTAGGTGTGTGTGGCTGAATGCAAACGATGTGAATTTTCGGACAACTATTTTGGACGCCAACTGAGACTACGACATCGGCGTCTGCGTCTGCGTCTCAGTCTGCGTCAGCGGCGACGCGTGCGTCCGGTGCGCAGTTGGCTTTGATCAGGCACTGTGGGGTTAATCGAGGGGGGTTAAACGGTGCCGGAGGTGTGGGCAAAAAAGTTTTTCAACTTTGTTTGCATTGAACCTATGTATGTTTGTGTGTAAAATCGGCCGCCGCAACATGAGGTGGCCACAATATCTGAGATTTGTATAAACAATTTTCACGCCGCGGCGCATTTTGCCACATTTAAAACTCAAATTTTGACGAGACATTTGAGCTGAGTTCAGTTGCGTTCAGTTATTAGAAACGTGTGTAACTCTCAAATTTGAATATCTATTAACTGGCCATTTATTGCAGACTTTCATGGCCGTGCTCATTGGGTTCCATAATAATGGATAAGCCACCGATTTAATGGGCCGTGGAAGGAAGTGATGTTTCCTTTTCGGTCAGCCAACAAATTATGCGATAAAATACACATAAATGCGGCGAGGCCCTCACATATTGTATTTACTAGATTTTTATGATATCATAAACGAGGCCGAACAGCATATTGAGAATCGGATTTGCGTTAATCATTTGTATAAATTTATTTATTTATTTTAAGTGTTTTTTAATGGTGTGCTTGCTGCTGTATTTATTTATGCAAATACAATGACGTCAAATCTGGCGTCCGATTTCCCCCACACACAGACACCACAAAAAACCGAAACAGTAGCAAAAAAATATAAATCTGATTAGCAACAATGCTTGTCGTGCTATATTTCACACTTGATTTGGAAAATTATTTGCATTGTATCTCAAGACAGCGAGAGCGGCAGATAATTGAGAGAGTAATTGATACAATCGATTTATATCGTTATTTAGACAAATTGCATTTTTTGCTGATTGCAGGGGACATAAATCAGGTAAAGTAACACCGGCCAAGAAATATCTGTTTATCTGTTCTTTTTGTGTATATTTTTTTGGGATGGGCGTGTGCGGGCTAATAAAGTCAACAGTGAGATAAAAAAAAAACTCAATTGCATAAAAAACCATATTATAGGCAGGGCGTGGAGGCTTTCTGATAATGATAAACGAAAAGTTCCACCAAGTGAATTTATAAACAAAAACAATGTGTAACAAATGGGGGGAAAGACACTTGTTTAGGCACTTGTTATATATTATATTTATTTTAAATTGTGTTATTTTCATTACAATTTCTCTGTGAGCACAAAAACTAAAACCGATTGCCTGTTTTTTCGAACTTTTCGATATCGATAAACTTCGATATTGGCGCGATTATATTGATAAGCCTGGCCGGCTAACGGTAGATGCTCAGGTGGCAGAGACGCAAACGCGAACCCGATTCCGATAGCGATAAGAAGAGGCGGCAGCAGGAGCAGCAACGTCCGCACATGCTGCCTGCTGGGGATAAACTGGAACTGGATTTCGGAGTTGATAGCAGCGGCGCAATCACAGAGACACCGAGATCCAAAACAGAGACACCACTTGCCGCTGTCTGTGTGTGTTGTGTGTGTGTGTGTGGTGTGTGCTTCTAACCCGTCCAGAGGCACCAACAACAACCACAGGGCCGCACACCGAAAGCTTTCAGGCACCGCGAAGAAATCTGCGCATGAAAATTCGACAAGCAAGAGAGAATGCTCATAGCCAAAGCTCACCATCCATTTCCCGCTATTTTCTTGCGGACATTTTTTGGCAAAAGCTTGGCCAGGCCAGGAGCTTGAGGTAAGCAAAAAGCTAAACCAAAGTTGAAAGAAAAGCTATGGTTTTCTCTGAACGTTGCACGGTTTTAGGGCGGAAACACTGAAAAGACTAGATATATTTTATTTTATTTTAAAAATGCAGCTCTTTTCTTTTTTATAAATTTATTTTGAATTTTTTTCAAGGCTCTTCGTAGTCTTTTAAGACTTTTTAAGCTTCAGAGAAACCATAGAAACTATTTTGGAATGAAAATATGTAAAATAGAAGTCTGAACGGAATGTTTTGGTCAGACAAATATTAACTGAATTATTTAAATTATTAACTATGTATATTTAATTGTATTTATTTTTAGTTCTCAAATTCTTTCCACAAATTTCAGTACAGAAATTCTGCGAAAGTGAATCCAAGAACGCAGTCTAGCATTTCCCAATATTTTCCCTGAGCTCTAACTCTCTCCCAAAATCAAGGACTCTCCGCTAACTTTTGGCTTCCCCTTAGGACCATTGTTTTCGTCCTCATTTTTGGCTTTGTTGTTGCCTACGGAGGGAGAGCCTTCAACAGGTTGCCACCCACTTGGGTGAGATTTTTCGCTGCTGTCGTTCGGGAGTCAAAACAAAATGAAAAGCATTTTCAACAGGACGACCCTAAGGGCCAAGCACACACACTTCCACGTGCACAATCATACACAGATACTTTCGCAAAATAAACCCCTAAGACACGCACAAACACTCGTACCCCCATTGGGTGGCCGGGCCCCGAGAAATAAAAATATTCACAAAATTCCTTGTTTCCCTTAAGTTGTACAAGTGTTTCCAGCTTCCTTGCAGAGCTCCGTTCTTGCCCGTTCTTTCTCACTTTTGTTTAGCATATTATTTGCTTTTCGGGGCTGACTTACCAGGCATCAAAAATAAACAAAGCCCGTCGAAGATTTTAAGTAGCAGAAAGTATCCCAGCGACTTACCTGGAATAAAGCAGATGAAAAAAGAAAAACAGTTAGAAAAGGCACTTGTAATGCGATGTAATAATTATGGCAAAGGTAACATTATCGAGGATTTGGCAATGGAAAGACGACGGTGAGTGGGCGTGACTGAAGGGCGGACTCATTAGAGGCAACCATAAATGGCAGAGCTTCGTTTCAGCCCATTCTGCATTAATTGGCTGAGACATGAGATGGCCCCAGGCATAACTTAACATATCGCGTGAACATTTTCTATAATTAAGGGGGAGTTTTATCATGCCAATGAGTCCACATTGTGAGAGATACAATAACAAATACAATAGGAGGACTGAAAGGTAGAGGCAGCTCCTTCTATTAAAGCATTTAAGGTTTAGAAATTCATATTTAAGTTTTACAGAATTTAAGTATTTATATTTTTTATTATTTATGATTTTAGAATAATAATTACCATATAAACAAGGTTTACAGGTCAATTCGGTTGCATAAGTTAACTTACATTACATTACCCCCAACTAAGTTATTTTTTCTTATAAAAAATAATCTTACTTTGCCAGAAATAAGCGCTCCTTATCAGGAAATAATCGCCAAAATCTTATTTGGCAGAAAATTAAGTTGGCCTCAAGTGAATAAAGCACTAGCAATGTTTGAAACTTCGTTTGGTAACTGACATTTGCAAATGCAGACTCCGTTATGATTTAATTAAAATAATAATTTGAGACACATTTTCCAGAATATAACCGAGCAAGACTACCAACATTTGTATGTATTTTCTAAGCTGACCAAGTGCCTCAGCTGACAAATTGCTTTACACACATTAACCGAGGCTTTCAAATTTCTTTAGTCTGGAATTCATTTACCAGTAGCCTCCGTTTGTGTGTGTGCATTTAAAATTGAATTTAAGTTCATGATTTCATCAATTAAATATTTGGCTGCTTGCCGCTAACTAAATGTTTATGACTCGTAATTAAATTTCGTACGAAATGCAATTTGCAGCTGCACAAATCTAAATATTGCTCATACGCAACGTTGAGCGCTTGGAATGTCAGTGCAATTTCTGGTCGTCTTGGTCTTCTACGGAATATGGGGTATGCAATGGTACACAATTACGTGATGCAATTAGTAAGGGTTTCGGAACCATTATCCAAAATGCTAATTGCCAAATGCCAAGACAGGGAGAGTTGGCCCAAAGTAATGTGCAACCGAGCAGCCCGGCTGAGATAAGCCAGGACAGGTGAGTTAAGGGCAAAGTTTGCATAAATTGTAGGTAACATTTAAGCATCTTGATTAATTATTTCACTTTTAGTTTGTCTTAAGTAATAATTTACATGCTGTGTTTCAGTTGGTAGAAAATAAGTACATGTTTCACTTTAAATTTGTACTTAAATAATTTATTTAGTGGACAATATGACAATCAATTTAAATAAATTTCCCTTAAGTTTGTAGAACAATAAATTTCAATTAATTCCCACTTATGCATTTTTCGTTTATCTTGATCTTGATTGCACTCAGTTGGTTTATCCAATTGACTCCCAACTCACCTCAGGTTTATCCAAAAATTTGCCTCGACATAGGCTTAAGTCGATTTCCTGATTAATTATACTATCTTATTCTGGCTTGTTCAACTTTATCAATGGATTTGGTGCGGAGCCGAGACCCGATCGGAGCCTTGTGCTCAGTTTAAGCGCCGCTAGACTTCTGCAACCATCGAGTGGTGCGTGTGGTGCTGGTGTTGCATGTAGTGCTCGTGGTACATGCGGTGCGTGCTGGCCCCAAAGCTGGTTTGGGGCTTGACCAAAACTGGACATGCGGCTCGGCCTGGATCGGATCGGATCTTGGCATTGCGTGCCAGGCAAATAAGCTGCGGGCGCCACAGTCCGTGCACTTAATCACGGCTATTAATAAATCAACAACTAAATCAATAACGAATTCTAATTAAAATTAGAACTAGACAAGCGTCAAATGCGAGGTGCAAAGTCGAAAGAAAAAAGCTGTACAACAAAAAAAACAAGCTGCCTGTTCGTTCAAATTTCACACAAATCAGCTTTAAATGTCAAAACGCATGTTGCACAAATGCGTCAAATGCCAAAAGCGGGCCACCGGCAATAAATCATCATGCGCAGATTTTTGAGTCGCGTTGCAGCCTGGATAACTCTGAAGTCTGCCCCACGACCCGCACAGCCTGAGAGAGTTAAACGTCCAAAAACCTGTTGACAGACATGAAAGCAATTTCTGGTTGCACTCAAACGATTTGTTGACTGCCCTACGAAGTGGGGTCAATGTAGAGCAAATCGAAGTGGTGTTTGGCAACCAAAGAGAAAAAAATTTCTCTGAATTTTACATTTGCTAATTTGTTTGAAATTAAAAATTGTCTTTAATTTTAATTGAATTACCCATTTTATAAATGTTATTTTTGTCTCATAAATTCTTTAAATATTTACCATTCTTTACAATGTTTTGAAAGCGGCATTCGAGTCGCTCCATTGAAATGCCGCCTCAATTACTTTTATGTAGCGTATCCATAAACGTACAAATTTAATAAAAGTAATTTTTAGATTTTTTATTCGTCGCCAGTTTTTTGGACAGCAACAACAACAAGAGACACTTTGTTTTTCAGTTTTTGGTTGCATTAATTATCGCCTTGCCATGAAATATGCGCGCCACGCATGCGCAGATCGCCGCGGAAGGATGGGGCATGCTCGGGGCGGCCTGTGGGGGTATCGGTGTCTCTATTTGGGCTGGGAGGGTGCCGAGGAGTGTCCGATCTGAAAATCGTCCAGTTTTATGGTCAAGCAGCGCGCGTGTTTGCCGAGGGGTGAAGCCAGGGGACAGCCTTAACCAGAGACCATCGACCATCGACCACCGACCGCTTGACTGACTGACTGCCTGAGTGACTGTTTACCTGGGCGCCAATTAAATTTAATTCAATAAGCCGCCACCGATCAGCGGGCGATACAAATTGTGGATCGCAGCAACTTTCGATGTTTTGCCTAATGAGCAGCAGCAGCAGCAGCAGCAGCGACGGTGCCAGAATTACCTCTGCGGCGTTGCCATATATCTAAGGCCTAAAGAAACGATCGCCTGACAGCACTTGACAGCAGGTTAACGGCTTTCATTTGGTTTGGTTTGGTTTTCCTTATCGCCAGATTGTCAACGGGCGGTTAAATACCGTTCAGATAGGTTTTTTCATTTTGTGCGTTTCCGTTTAAATAGGTGCGCCACAGCATGGGAGTTGAGAGAGAGACTGGGGAGTGTTTGGGTATCTGGCTGCCAGTCTGCATCTCAAATTAAGGTATATTAACTATTAGAATATTAAGGCTTATTATAAAGTTGATATAAGAATTAGAAAATTATTTCTAAAGGGTTTAAAACAAAATATATCTCATGTTTCTTAACTTACACCTAAACTAAAGTCTTTCAAAAATTTATATATTACTTCCCAATACCTATATTTTGTTTACTTCTGAAATTTAACATTTTACCAAGGTCAAGCTTTGCTGTCAACCAGTTAGTGCCCTCTGTTGGCTTCAAAAGCAACCTACATTAAACCAGCTTTTCCAGCAGGTTTCGCTCAAAGCCTTTGCAGTGGTGAAAAGCTTATCTTGGCCAGAAAAAGAGAGACACACCGCAGTGTCAACTTGTAGAACGTGGCCAGCTAAGAGCTTTGGGCCTACGCTCTTCTCTTAACTTGGCCAAGTTGCAAGCTCTCTTAGCTCGTGGCATTGATAACGATAACAGCTCCCCTCCCTCAGTTTTCATAAGCGAGGCTAAAACAAGAAAATCCCATCATCTAACCCATCTTAATTGCAGTCATTATGCGAGCTGTGTCCAAAATTGATATTCTAATGCTAATAAAAATGTTTCAATTTCGCTTTCGTCTAGATTAAGCCACAAAACGGAGGGGTGTCGCTGGGCGGAAGGACGGTGATAAGTATATAGTAAATCATAAACGGTTGGATGGTTCGGGCTGTTGGCGCTGCCAAGTGTCGCCTGGGCCACATGACGACGGGTTTTGCGGTCGTGTGCGGCATCATCAACGCCTTCCACATCATACCACATCATATCACACCATCACCTCGCCAGTGCCACCCCCCCCCCCCCCATTCTGACACCCTTGTTGTATCTCCTATCCACGTCTTTGCATTGCCATTGTGCAAATATTTGCATATTTAAGTTGTTGCTGGTGTTGTGCTGGCGAGGCTGCCGCAAAAACTCATAAGCGCATTTTAGTGCCCTCCATGTGGATCGCTGTGTGTGTGTGTTTGTGGATCCCTGTCCGTGTTTGCCAGGTCCTTGCACACAATGCCCCCTGTGTGCGTACACATCTTGCCGGAATCTTGGGCTCACTCCACGCCACTCCTGCTCCACCCCCTCCGACGAAGGTCAAGCGCTGGCATTATGAAGCTGACACCTAATCCTTTGGCAGGAGGAGCGACAGGGCTTGATTGTTTAATTATGTCAGGTGCTAAAAATGTCATTATCGTCGGTTAAGACATTCAAGCTTTTCTCCCTCGTCTCTCTTACAAATTGTCGCACAACAGTGCGTATGCTTAACCCCTTGATTAGCTGGGGGAGGATGCACAGAGCCATGGATATCAAGAGAATGTGATAGCTAAATAAATGTACTATATATACTAATTTATGGGTAAGTTTATATAAAAAAAACAATATAAAGGCATTGCAATTCCTATTTATTTAAAATGGTTACTAAACATAATGTATTCATTTAGTAAATAATGAATAATAAGGAATTTATTAGTATCAGAGTTGTTTCCTTAATAGACAAATATTCCTTATTAAATTTAATACTTTAAAATATATAAAGTAAAGTTAAAAATTCCGTATTTTCCAAGCTTTCCTTTCATTTCAAAAGCATTCCTTAATGGGTTAAAAATATTCGTACCACAGAGCCGTAAACTTAACGAATACAGCGTTTGCATTTAAAGCAGATACAATGTCTTGCCCTCGTAACTCTTCGGCCTGCCAGCTTAATTAATTTAAATTGTGCGGGGAACTGGAGGTGTAGGAAAAACAACACGGTGTCCTCGAGTTGCCTCAGTTGCTTCAGCTGCTTCAGCTGCAATCTGTTCCACTTAGTTTGCTTTCTGTTGTTTTTCCCTCAGCCACCCTTATTTGCAGCTGGCGTAATGCACTTTTAATGCACCAGACCCCAGAAATCCGGCCGAATCCCCGCTCTTGTGCAACCCCTTGAGGAGATTTTCTTGCTCAGGTTAAATGGGGTTTTTCGGCCAACTCTTACTCACCGACCAGGATGTGCCTCTTAATCTTGATTTTAATTTCCCTTCGTCGCTGCTGGCCCATTGTTGTCTCTCAGCTCTCTCCAGATTGGGCTCTAATGATTTGACTAATTGACTACGTGTAATTACACAGAAGAAGGAAGGGGAAACAGCAACGGGATGCCAGCGAATGGGGAGTTTTTAAGCCAAATTAGACGCTTTGTTTTGCGACACTGACAGCAGTGGCATTGTGGATTCAAATGGCATTGTGGCCAGTGGCAGAGTCCTGTTGAGCTGCATTTTGATTTTGCCATTCACAAACTAAGCTCTACTTATTTACCTCTTTCAGTTCTCATTTGTTTACCCCTTGCAGCTGCCAGAGGAATTCAAATGAAGCTGGGAAAAAACTCAGAGTAAAAACTACAAATATAAACATGAATAGGAAGAAGGAACTGAATAGTGTCTGCCTGCTTAGAATTTTCTTATTTGAAGATGAAGACTGAATTTATATTTATTTGCAAGCTGAATGCTTTAACTTTAACAAATATTCTGCAAACACGAAGATAAATTCAAAAAATGTGTGGGCTTTCACTCAGACAGACAAATGGGCAGTCAGAACCAGGGCCTGCCTCATCCTATTTCGTCTTGATTCATTGCGTTTCACTTCATCCTGAATTAAACAAATTGCATGCAATATAATTTAAAGCGTCCTATACATTAATGTCGAGTGCCGCACAAATGCAGCTGTGTTCGGGGGCAACAGCAACGACCACGGTTAAGTAATGAACAAGGGCAACAACACTCGCATCAATCACATTTACAGTTCATTAATAAGCGCCGACATAATTCTGATGTACGACAAAGCATTTAACATAGGCCTGGGGAAATGAAAGACATGCCCGTGAAGTTGACAAGACCTGAGGTGCTCCTTGAAAAACAGACACTCAAATAAAAAATAAAATATTATAAATGTAGAACATTCTAGTTTAAAAATTATATTATTTATTATTTAGCAGACTTTAAAAAGTTCATCTAAATGATGCTCTTATTAGAATATATATAAGCTTTGCATTCATTTTAATAAATATCCAACTAAAACATATAACTCAATTTCTTTCCGAGTGTTTGGGTTTATAAAACCCACACTTACGGTTAAGATATTTCGTTAATTTTAAATCAGCGTTGACAGGGATCCACTAAATGAATTATACAGGAGCTGGCAGAAGACCCACTTAGGATTAGCATTGGTTGGGTTGAATCGAAGCAAAGAATAAATGGGGCGTGGAGGACGACGACACTGGTGAAGGGATCCCACTCAAAGCTAATTTATAATTTACGGAATAATGCGAAAACGCTGCGTAATTGTTGTTGCTGCTGCCGCTGTGATATCAGCAGGCAGAAGCGGAACTGCCGGAAACAGGAAATAGCATGACGGCCGCGCCGAGACCATGGAAAATGGAAAATGGTGGGGGTAAAGTGACAACCAAAGCGGTTAGTTTCCATCGTCGCATCTCCGGACCAAATGTGCCCAAGTCGACAACTGAAAACTGAATAACAGCTGTTACAATTTAACGCCCCAAACAAGACACAGCATTTTTAAGGGATTTTTAACATAATGGATTCTTGTTTTCACTCGTCTTCTCTGTGGCCAATGAATGATAACAAGGTGAATGGTTTGCGGAGAGAGAAAGAAATCAGTGGGAAAAGCGAAGAGTTTCTTTTTAATTTGCAATACATTTTTTAATGGAAAATTTTTAAAGTAAATTAGCTATTTTATTGGGGATTACTTAAGTATATTTAGCTTCAAGTATTGAAGAAGGACGGACAGTTGTACCACTCCGAAAGCCTCTCCTTTATAATAAATAACCCCACAGCCATTAGTATTCTCTTATGTAAAGTCTGTGTCTAATATGTTTCCCACAACCGAGAGAATGGGAATTAAAAATTTCCACATTTTCGAGATTGTAAATTTCCAATCGCTTTGATTTATTGTCCCTCCTCCTTTCGTTTTTTATCTTTTTTTCTTTTTGGGGGCTTTCTTGTCGCTTTCGCTCCGGTCTCGGCCCATTGAGGCGTCATGCTAATCCATCTCAAGTGTCAATTCGTGCGTACGAACGAAGTCAGTCAGCGATTCATTCGACCTGCTGATTGAGCACTTTTTCGGCAGCTCCTCGAAAGTTGCCTTTGTTCGGGTTCTTTTGCCTTCCACACCGCCTTGTCTTTCGAGCGGAAAATGCTAATAAATAATGCATGCGTCCTTGTGTATTTTGTCTGTCTGAGGGTTAATGTGCTGTCAATGGCTCCAGCGACTGCTGCTCAAAGCGGCCCCTACTCTGGGTACAACAATGCAATTGATTTTGCCACGCCTCCAACGTGGATGGGGGATCCTGCTATGTAAATGTCGCTGTCAACATGCAGAGCCGAGTCCTGAGTACTGAGTACTCCCTGCCAAGATAAACATCTGATAAGTGGCCCGGGCCCTGGCCAGCAGCACACAGAGAGAGAATCGGGGCTCCTTCAGAGTGATTTAGTGCCTGTGGTCAAGTGGGCCATGATTGACTCTGCGGCATTAAGGGCCAAGCGAAAGACATATGCTTGGTGGGGCAGGAATTTGGAGAATCTCGTAATGAAAACTCTAAGGCAGGGAGAGTGTTTTACGTCTGCCTTAATTCTAGCAACCACAATAAAATTGTTTGCCTTCAACCCAATTTTCTCTTTGTTTGTGTAATTTAAGTTTCAGCTGTGTGAGAAATTATTTATTTACAAACAGCTCTCCACACTTCAATAGCTCTGGAACAATGACTTTTCACAGCACGAACTGAATTTCAGTTGTCTTTTGATAATTTAAGCTTTACAAGTTATAAATGAATAAATAGACTTGGCCATAAATTTGTTTTCCTCACACACAAAGCAAACGAGTGCTAGAATTGAATTTCAAAAGGTAACACAAAGATTTCTCATTCATTTCGAGTGCAGCAGAAGGGCAATGTTTATATATGTTTGGAAGAGTCTTTAAGTTGGTCTAAAATACTTGCTACAAATGCTCTTCTTTCTACCAAGAGGAGTGACTTTAAGGAGTAAAGTCTTCACAAATCCCTTTCCCTTGCCAACATCCCCTATTTTCCCCTATCAAGATGTGAAAAGCTAGCAGTGCATGGCAAATATATGTCTGTAAGCCGTGTGGCGCACACAGAAATTGGTCCTCAATGGCATATAAAAATAATTCGCGTTGTAGACATTTTGCCAGCACAAGAGAAAACACCTCGTTGGGCTGTGGCACTTCCTTCGCCAAAGGGGATGAGGACATCACGCATACGCACTGGTGACGGGCAGACAGCCATAATGAGATGTCAGCGCCGACTATCAAGTGGCTTCAGTGGTGAGCAGTGGCGCTGCTTGGACCCAAGCGACCTGCTTCAAGTGCTGTCCAAGCCAGGACGAGAATGAGAGCGAGGACCCAGGACGACGGTCGTCGGACGTCGGACGACGTAGGAAGGCAACCGGCCGTAGGACGATTTCCATGCAAACAAGCGTCGACGTGCTCAACATTTTTTAAGCCATAATGAGCAGCAACAACGCAGGCCGGGGCGTGACTCTTGAGGAGAACTGCACACGCATAAATCGTATCCTGGACCAAGGATCCCCGGCGACTGCCGACTAATTTTTAGACCCGGCAAACCGTCCTTAATGATGACAAATGCGCGTGTCGCCTTCCACATCTTGTGTCCCCCCAGCAGCATCATGACAATGATGATTGCGACTTACGACAAAGGAGTTGTGCCAAAAGGATAATGCTTAAATAAATTGCCAGACATTTCCCTAGCTTAGACACAAACACACACACAAGAGATGTTATTGAAATTGTAAATTATGTCAAGGACACGAGTGCCGGGCTAAAGTCCCCCGGCTTAGCTTTTCCTCCTCATCCATTAATGAGATGTCTCTCGGCCCCAGGGGAATCCTGCCGGACAGATGACAGTTAAAGAGTAAAAGTCATTGGCGCACAGAGCTGGCGGCAAACTTAGCGGGAATTACCAAAAGTACAGTAATTGACAGCCGTAAAAGTTTGGTCAAAAGAAAAAAAAGCGAAAAGTTTTGATTGCCTTCGCTTTGGGCCCTAATGAGCAAGTTCGTTGACACTGCGGCGAGAGCGTTACTTGGCCAGACCGCGACGTTGTTTAATAATTAAAAAATAAAGCCGCAATTTGTGCTACAGTTGGGTCATTTGCATGTTTATCCAAGGACATAAATCAGGCTAATGCACGGACTGCAGCCAAACATGCGATGTGGCCGAAGGGAGGAGGGTGAGTCTGGAATATTTCGGCAGCTATACGAACTGTAACCAAATTAATTCAAAGTAATATTTGTGATTGATAAATATAGATTGCTTGGCCAGGGAACTTGTGAGTTGGTTTTGGGGGTTTCTCCTGGCCCAAAAACGGACCAATTAAGCGACTCAAACCCGCTGGCAAATTGAATGGGCGATGAGCAAACTGTCCAATGCCAACATCTCTGGCATTCACTTGGGCCAGGTGCCTGGCACAAGCAGGAAACCGCACGGCAACGCCCCCCGCTGCATCCTTCCTGCGATTGCCAACTCGCAACACCCACCACAACAGTTGCCACAATGACAGGGACTAAGAAGCAACAATTGCCGGCCAATTGTATGGCTGCGTTGGCAATCGAAAAGCTCAGCTGCTGGCTGCAGGCAGTGGGGGAGAGTCCTGAGAGAACGCAATCCTGTTTCCGCCATCAGCTCCCCTTTGCAATCACAAATGCTAATCCCATTGCTGCCATCGCTGGCAAAGAATTCGAGCCATCGACTCTGGCAAAAGGTGAGCGAGCGGCTTCTGCTTTGGATTTCGAATTTCATATTTCGATTTTATACAGAGACACAGATGCAGATGGCCGGGGAAAGATATCCTGGCACAGACACATAAATCAATATTTGCCGAGGGGAATATTTAAAGGCAATTGGCCGGCACTTTGCCACTTTGCTGCACTTTCAATCCGGAGCCTAGCATGAAAATTGTCTAAATTGAATTGCCGGCAAGGAGATGACGATACCGAAAAGGGAAAACCAACACTTGCACACCTCGCATCCAATCGATTTTTCCGTGAAGAAAAGCTAAGTTTCCACAAGAATTCACATAAATGTCTTTAAAGCTGCTGCCATGCAATTACTTTAATTGAAAAGCACTTACGTTATGAAATAAGCTCTATATTATTTAATTAATTTGACTAAATATTTGACTGGTAGAAAAATAATTTAATTGCTGAGAATTATTTAAAAGAATTTCAGTGAAACAAATCCTTTTAGACTTGCATACAATTAACTCAAGTTTTATTTAATTGAATTCTTTTAAGAATGATCTCCGAAACATTGCCCAAGAGTATTCAAACTTCACCCAGCTGGCACTCCTTTTTCATTCATGGATTTTTTCCCCATTTCCTTGGTTTTCCTTCTGCTGAATTGGCATGCAATATAAAAGTTTTATTAAGGACCATGGCCTGTAAAGCTGCCAGCTGCAATCGGAGTGTTATGTTGATGCTGCCGCCTTCCATCCCGGTCACAGAAACACCCCCAGTCACAGTCGCAGTCACACTCACTGAATGTGACAGCTTGTGCCCAGCTGGTGCTACGTGAGAAATGCAGAGATCTCGCTCGCCCCACTCATCTCTTAAATCACAGCCTGTCCCACTTGACTTTACGAGAGGTGGTGGGGGCGAGAGCGGGGCAACTTTATGTATTAATGCACTTAAAAGTCCCGGGCCCGAGTCCTGGGCTGTAAGAGAGTGTTAAAGAGCTGCCAGGTACTTGCCAGCAATTTACCTGACGCATGGGGGAATTCGTGTACACGTAGCTCGCCTTTAAGCTTTATTGGGTTAATTCCAAAGCGACCGCCATGAAAGCAGGAAGCAGCAATCACACCGGGAAAAAGGGGTGACATTTTTAGATAATTTTGAATTTTTAAGAAATTTATACCAAGAAAACAATCTTTTTATATTAAATACTTCAGCTGAGACAAATGAAAAATAAAGGAATGAAGTTAATCGTGAAAAGTTAGTTTGATCTTCAACTTAGAGTATTAATAAAGAAATTACAATTGTTTTTAAACCTCTTAAAATAATATAATATTTATTAATAATTAACCAGCAAAATTTGGGACATATTTTGAAGGAGTTTAAAAACCTTAGTCATTTTTATTTTTATATTTTTGCAAAGGGGTGACTTAAGGAAAGGAGTTTAACTTACTTTTCATGTTAAGTTATGTTTGGTTATGTTATGTTTTCTTTCTAATATTACTGTTACTATAAAATGTTTCTAATTAATTATTTTAATTTAGTTTATAGCCCTGAAAATTTCCCGTGCAGTAACCAGCCAACACATCTGCTGCCGGCGTCGGGTAAACATTCAGTTTGAACAGTAACAAGCTCGAGAGTACCTACTATATTTTTACTCCTAATTAGTTTGCCTCAAGTACCCCCTCTCCATCAACCCTCCAACGTTCACCCTCAACCCACAAATATACACACACATTCATTCCTGCCATGTTTTGCTTGTTATAAAATAAAAATTAATTATTTACCTGGCAGCGAAAAGTTTTCATTTTCGGTTCTGCCGGAGCTCAAATATTTTCAGCATATGAAATGAGCTCATTTTTTACGGCCTTATTAAGTGCAGTTTTGGCACCAAAAGTCACATGGCGGTGAATTAATCACGGCACAAAAAATATGACCATGTGTGCGGCTTGCTTGCATTTCAGATGAAAATCGATTTGGATGGCATTCAGCTTTAATTTATTGACCTGCTGCGAGTGTTCATCGCAGCCTTTTGATTATTTATTCGAGCGATTGGTGTGTGTGTGTCTGTGTTTTTGTGTATGCGAAGGATTGCAGGTATTTTGTTCAATGTGTGTGTGTGTATGATGGATCCTGATGGCTTTGGCCAGGCCAGGATTCAAAGCCCAGATGTAATCATGGAATCGCTGAGGCGTTCCCTGGTCAAGCCCGGGAATTGGTTAGTCGCCTGCTTAAAAAGCAAACAACATTCCCATGCACTTCAGAGCACAGAAATCAATGGCAGGAACAAGGCGAGGATAAGGAAGTTGAGAGGGATGCGGAGATGGGGAACTGGTGGAGCTGAGGCGGAAACTGAGTAAATATCCTTCCTCTGGCTTCCGCAGGGCTCTTTGCAAGCCTTTGGTCAATATGCTCAGTAGGCTGGCAGGAGGGAAATGCGAGTGAGTCGGTCAGCTTCTGTTCATGCATGATTTACTATCCAAGCTTTTGGCCAGTATTCAAATACAGGGTGATTTGTAGAAGGATGCTTACTGGCAGAAAGTGGAAAGATTTAGGAGAAGATAATTTTGGGTTTGGAATTACTCAAAAATGTGTCTCTGAAACTAGACAAAAAAATGTTTACCATTTCAATAGCAACGCAAATCTATTCAACATTTTGGTATACATACATATATAATAGTTGTTTTTGTAACAACATTTTAAGTTCTTTATTAATTTAATTCTTTATTTCTCTCTTAAGTTCTCGATCAAAAGTCCCTTCTTCTTCCTCCTCGATCATCTATGTACATTTGATATATCGATAATACTATCGTTTGCTCTTAAGGCTATACAATTAATCCTATCGATATTTAGTTATTTAGTATTTACATTTATACACAGTTTACATTTTAATAATATTAATCGATTTTAAAGAGATTTTTAAAGCATCGTGACTGATGTTGCAGCCCCGATATAATTTAATTGTTAAGAAGTAATATTTACCAATTTCAACACTCATTTATGATTAAAAAATGTTTTACTTATTTTAGGGTTGTTAAAGGGTTTTAAGAACCATTGTAATTCCTGTAGCTCTCCCAATAATACTGATTTATTTCTAACTACTCTATAAATTTCATTCCTTTATAAAAAAACACCCTGTTCTGGAACGACACTAAGACAACTCAAATGCTGAAGGTCTTTTGATCGACATTTTTTCCCCAATCGCTTCATTGGTCAGTGCTTGTCCGCCTAATAACCCACATATCATTAGGGAAACTCAACTGGCGTTCCTCAACCGCAGGACAACCCTCTCGACCATCCTTCGCCTTAACCCATAACCCATATATCACTGGCCACCAAGCGTTCTTTTTTAAGCTAAATGAGTTTGCAAACAAATCAAATCAAAATCATTGCCACACTGGAGTGCGGGATAGTAGTGCTGGGCAAGAGGAAAATAAATAAATAAATAATTGAGTGCAGTCAACGATAAAAATGAATTTTTGTTTATCTGCTTGTGCTGCTAGTCTGATTACAGTTGAAACACAAATAGATATACACAGATGTAAGTGCGGACTACAGGAGATAAAATGCGAATGGACTAGAAAGGGGACCAGGAGTCAAGTGGAGGCCAGTGTCCTGGGGGCACAAAAACAGTTGCCACAAAACTTGCCAACGAGCCAACGGCGAACGGAAGACAACTTTGCTGCCCTCTAAGCCACTCCCCTCAGCCCGCTAAGTGCGCCATGTCTGTGGCACTCGCCTCGTTTTGGCCATAAACTTTTTAAAGTTCGCAATTCAATTTCAATTTGACCCGGCCAACGTGTGCATCGGGATCGGCTGCTGCGGAAATGGGAATAGGAGAGCCATCAGGGGTCGCGTGTATATACATAAATCTATACGTTTGCCTAACAAATATCGTACGAATAGTACTTGCAATAATAATAACACCACCACCAGCAGCTGCAATGGCAGCCGCCGTTCACTGGAATCAGTTTTCCAGACACGTATCCACTGGAATGCTGGCATAGTGGCCTGGGGTGGCCATCAAAATCGTTGACCAGCGCATAAATTTGATTTGTGTTCCATAAAAAAGCGACAGAGGATGAAGAACAACAATATTACGTATACGCAGCGTGTGACAGCGAAATGAAGATTGATTTGGTGTGGAATGGGTGGCGATGAGATATAAAAAAGCAGGGAACGTCTGGCTTTTTACGAGTCTCTCCATTCCCCGTTTCAACTTAGTTGGTAATTAATTTTTCTAGTTGGCTGCAGACAAGAGCTTTCGCAGGAATAATAACATTGCTTTATGTGACATTTTATGGTAATGTGTTTGTGCGTTATAAATTCAACATGAAAATTCGTATGAATATGATTTACTTTTGGGAAAGATAATATAAATCATTTTGAGCTGAAGAAGATAGTCACAAGAATATACTGCTACCAAAATTGGTTAGTTAACTTGTGAAGGTTACAACAGACTACAATCTTTGAAAAACCCTTGAAACCATTGTACATACTCTTGGCAATCAGCATATTTGCAGACATTCCATCCAACATTGTGGCTGTTTGAACAAAAAAAAAACTACCAAAACTTGCCTGCATCTCCCAACTATCCATTGTGCCTTTCAATTACGCGGCGCCGAGTTTAGTAGATTTTTATCAGCGCACAAGAGCAGCGAAAGTAGAGCAAAACTGCGGGCTGGGCTATAAACAAACTAGAGGCCCCGGCAAGAGCACAGCACTAACTTGGCCGGCACGCCCCTAAAACACAATTCCCTAGCGTGTGCGACGGCAATGACGCTCTCCAAGGAGCGACACACCCAGCAAACGCCAGCCAGCCTTGGAGTTCCATCTCGCATCCCCTTTATTTTTTAGTTCACCCACAACAAGTTGGTTGAGTAAAATTGAAAAAACACAAAAAAAGAATCACAAAAACGAGAGCGAATTCAACGCAGAAAGTTTTTCTTTGTCGCTTAGATTTTAGCGATAAATTGTGGAAAACTGATAAAAGCAAAATGGTCTATGGACATTATAAACTAAACTACGATGAAGACATTCGCAATGGAGAAGAGGGATGTAGAGAGGAGGTGGCACAGTCAAAAGTTGCCCGGGGTTACGAATTATGCAAAGTGCGAGCTCTCGCAGTCGGAGAGCCGTGTGATAAGCTTGGCGATAAACTCGTTTTCTCAGCCAACGGCGGATACAATGTGTATGGTAGCTGCTTATTGGGCGGGCAGGCAACTCGCTGGCCCCCTTTTCGTCCAGGTGGTAAATTCAATAAGCACTTCGCTAAGTGCTCCGTGGGTCACGCACCCCCCCCTATTGTGCGAGGTAAACTTTTCCTGGTACATTCGTTGCAGCTGAGAGATTTCTCTGCATTGCATTCCTTTAGAAGTTTGCTTTAAATTAAATTTACAGGACCACTCCCGAAGTTAAGTAGAAAGATGGAGAGAGGGCTATTGTTGAGTGCCTCGTCTACGGGGATACCTTGGACTCTTTTAATGGGGAAAATAAGCTTAAATTCTAAAGTCAGTGCCTATCAGGAGTTTACATATCCAGATATCCCCGCTCTAAAAATTATACCTTTTTGCTGGACTGTGACCCGTTTCAGATTTTTCTCATTTGATCTTTAACGTTTCTTAAAAATTATAAATGGAATTGGATTTGACAAACAACAAGACCTCGTATGTAGGAATCTATAAAAATAGCAACCAGTACAAGTACGTGTAAGGATCAAAAATATATATATCTTTCCTATTTTCTCCTAATTACCTTTAATTCATCGAATTCCTATATACCCCTGTGTTCAACAAACACCTTGTTTAAAAAACAGCGGATGCTTAATGAATGCCCAACCAAAACGAAAACATCGAAAATAATAACAAGGACGGCCAACATCTATGGCACGTTTCATTCAGGTTCAAGGCGCCGCCAGAGAAAGCCATAAAAAAAGTATCAAGAAGGGAACCGAAAAGGTAGACGAGAAAGCTGGCCATAAAAAATATCACCTGCTGTGTTATTGTTTTTCAGTTCTTTGCGCATTTTGCTTTTCTTTTATTTTTCACTCTCTCACTCTCACCGAGGGAAACCAATTTTCCTTAGGGTTTTTCCCCAGCTGGCTCAGGACCTGAATAAAAGTCACCGATGATTGCCATAATAATTTATATCGAGCATAGCCGTCCGCGTGGAGGCTGTGTGTGCTGTCGGCCGTCGGTCACATCGGTGGCGTGGAGTGTTTTGGTAAATTGATAAGAATATTGCTTGGGCTGGCCCTGGGCCCTGGAGTGCGCATACGCTGCGTATACGTTATGTGGCTATGATTGATGATGCGACTACAATTTCAATTAGGTGGCGGTCTGCTCCGATGGAAGATGAACTCCCATAGCACTCGGTATTTTTATCCACTCATCGACGACGGGTTATATATGGTTGTGCATTTGTGATGTAAATGAATTGAATATTTTTG
>VNJV01017345.1:0-44751 GCA_008042635.1 Drosophila nikananu
GCAAAAAAGAGAGGAGGGGTTATCTCTGTCTCTGTCTTGCACACGCAAGTGCATGAGATGGTGGTGGTTTTGCAAAGAGCGAGTTTGTTTACATTTCTCTAATAGGCAAAAGTCGCAATAGGCAAAAGCGGCGATATATTTTGGTACATGGTATATAACAGTCGTTCACGAAAGACTGTAGCTTTCTTACTTGTTTTCCTTAACATTTTTCGACCGTTCCTAGGCAGCTGTCGGATCTAGTTGTTCGTTCCGGCCGGTTCCGACATATATTGCTGCAATTTTCATTCAGATAGCTTTAAAACTAAGTTTGCGTAGAGACGGGTAGACGGACAGACGGACATTGCTAAATCGACTTGGCTGTTGATGCTGATCAAGAATATATGTACTTTATAGGCTCGGAAATGCCTTCACTGCATTGCAAATTAAAAATTATAATACCTGCAAGGGTATAATAACAGCCTCATCGCTGAAATGAATTATTGATTACTGGCACAACGTAATTCACTGCAGCGAATAATTAATGGGTAAGTAAATTGCATAGTTTTCTTTACGTTGCTTACAACGAAACTTACTGAACCGATAACTATCATATATTTATTTTTTCTCCCTGTGTATCTTAGCACCCCTGAACCTTTGCCCGGATTGCCCATGCCAGACACGCGCCATCAACATGTGCATTTTACGAGCCAAAAAGAAAGATGACTTTGCTAGAGAGGTGATAGACGAAAAAAAATCCAGAAAATTCGGAGGAGAAGGGGAACACGACAACACATTGTTGATGTCTTGGGAAAACCCTGATGTATGAAGTTACCCCCTCCCCCACTGCCACTTCCAACGCCACCGGCTCTGAATGATGATTCCACCCAAGCCAGCGTTGCAACTAATTTTACGTTTTTATGACACTCCCGCTACGTGCTGCGACGGAGCATGGGAACACACGGGTTAAATCATAGACAGTCCCCGCCGCGACTGAATTCAATCACGTGTGGTCAATTAAAGATATAATAGGAATACGAATACTTGATCAGCAGGGTTAAGGAAGTGAAGAACTTGTGGCGTAGAGATTTTAGTTTAAGCAAGGTTTTCCAGAAGGTCTTTTCATACCTCTACCCTTTTCATATGACCCCGATTACCTCCTGTGCCGTTGTCAGAAGGACACTTTATTTCCGAGAGTTTCGGACTTTTTAAACGCAACTACAAGTCCTGGGAATGGTTCTGGGAAGACTGGCACCTGTTTGAGCATTAAACACAGTTCCCTGGCTTATAACTTTTTAATTAGGACTTTTCCAGTATTGATTGTTCTGCCCCGAAAACCAACCAAAGCACATCCATTAGAGAGCCAAGTTCAGCTGTCATCGCATTCCCATCCTAGCTGGATTCCATTCTAATTATGCCATATCCTGAAGGAATACCCGTAAACTGCACTTGTCACACCTTGAGGCGACGCCTCCAAAGCAGCTGCAAACTGGGTTAACGATAAATTACAAATGATGTCAGGACCTAGTTAGGACCTTGCCCGGCGCCGCCGCGAACGCCCACGCCTCCTCCTCATCGTGAGTTCGGAGGCCATATGGGTGCATGTGCCCCAGCAAAGTGCTCTCGTTTCGCTCGTCGCTCGTTCGGCGCTCGGTGCTCATAGCTCGGTAATCGGCGCTTGGTGCTCTTGGTTAGGCCATGATCTACTAACACAGCTGGCTCCCAAATCCAGCAGGCCAAGAACAATGCAGAATGTTTAGAAGGAAGTGATGTCAGACAAGGTATACACTTTTTGGCAATAAATACAAAAATACACTTGATTTTCCGTACATTTAATTTATTTATACCTTAGACCCATAACTAAGAAATGCTTTTATGAAATAATCGAATAGTAGGAAAGGATGGAAAGAATAGAAAGAAAATATCGAAATATCAAAACTGTGCACAGGAATAAAGAAACTGTAAAAGTTTATACAATTCAATAATGTAATTACATTTAATATGTACAAATTTTTATTTTTGTCTATAGGCAACCTTCTACGATAAACCACTCCAGTGTGGTTTTACCTTTAATTATCTTCGTTAGCAGAGAGACCTTAGTCTTACGCTTACGAGACAAACTATGTTGTACATTGGCAGTTGCAGAGAACGTGCCTACGAACCAGTTGCACCTCACTTTCCTCCGTCTGAGCCTCTCCTTCACTCTGTCTCTGCTTCTGGGGCAAGCCTAACTAACCTCCATCACTTTGCCCAGACCAAACAGACCGCCTTGACGCCCTACTTCCCGACAACGACTACAACGACGGCAACGAGTGGCAGGCAAGGTTCGGCCTTGGCGCTCAGCAGTGACCCGCTTTTGGCTCTGTCGTTTGTTTTTGATTTTTGCAGATTTTTCCCATTTGTCAAAAATGTATTCGAGAGTTTATTCTTAGAAATAAGAAGCAGCTGCACATCTTTCCCGCTTGAATTCCTCCTCGGAACGATTTCTCCTACTTATTTCTTTAATAACCGCCTGCCTCCTTGACTACAATTCAGGTCAAACCGCGCCAAAAGAAAAGGCTGTGATACAACTGAAACCAATCGAAATGGATTTCAATTTGCGGTGCACCACGATTTGATTTTTCCGTGTGTTTGATTTGTGGTTAGCTTTTGGGGGAACAAAGAAAACCGCCCGGATAATCCTTTTAGCCCCCCTCTATCGCTCTGCCGCTCTGCTGCCCACCGGAAGGTTGCTGATTCATTGGGGGAAACACAAAAGAGAAACTTCCAGCGGAAATAATACAATTAATTTAAGCTTTGGCCGGAGACGAATAGCTGGGATCGCGAATTTTATTGTGTTGTACAGTGACTCACCATGAGTTTATGCGCTACAAGAGTTACTATCTTGGAATAATGGTAATTTCAAATAATTACTTAAAAACATTTTTAAGGTTTTTAAAATGGATTTCTATAGCTTTTGTTCATCATCCTGTAGAAAGTGCTTTACGAGAAAAGTCTCTTCAAATAAAGGTACAGTCCTCCACTTTCTTTGTTGAATTGATATTTAATCTGGCTTACCTACAAAAAAATATTTGCTCAACATTTTATACCCACACACACACACATTTTGAGTGCAATTTTCTTTCACACAATTACTTTAATTTCGACCCTCTCTGTTTTCCAATAAATCACATGTTTGATTATCTCATTTCTTGGCCATCGCACTGAACATCCGTCTAAACACATCGCCATCTTCTCCTCCTAGTATTCCCGCCCGCTGGCAGTGATGCCCTCGAATGCATTTTGGCATTAACTGACTGCCGACAGCCCACAGTGCGTATGAGTAATAACCAAAGATAGTGCAGTAACAAAGTTCAAGGGGTTGGGCGAGATGGGGCAGCAGATTGGAGCTGTCATGAAGTAAATGCAACGTCGCCAAACGCCAACGCCGTCGACCATTTACCATCTTCATCATCATACTCATCATCATCATTGGTCTCTTGTTGTTGTCCTTGTCTTTTGGCGGCTGCGCCATTTGTTTACCCTGCAATTTTTACTGGAAGTGTATATTGTATTTTAGGAGGCTTCCGCTTCGTAATCACTATTTAACCTAATTTTTAGATATTAAATCAACGCGTCTGGCGATGCTCCACCTTTTACACCTATTTTCGTCTGACAAGTTATATACGTGTCACGTGTATTAAGTAGTACCTATAATAACGGGCAGATAAACCCCACAAGAGGATGTCACCGAGGTCGGTTCACTTAACCAACTGATTGCTCACTTTCTTTGTTTAATTTTTTTATGAAAACAGAGACATAACGAGCGCAGTATGCGAAGAGGGGATAACGGCGGAAAGAACACGCAAAGTAAATAGTAACATGTGCATTACTTGGCATTCATTTCGGGGCCGGAGGAGCACACTCCTTGCTACCAGTACTGCCACTACTGCTGCCACATCCCATCGATGGCAGTGGCGGCGCCCTCTCCATCTGCTCCGCATTTAACGAGAATAATTGCAGCGACAGTTTGGCGCTACTGCACTTACCCCATACAGTGGCAGCGGGCAGTAACATTACCCCACTCCCTGGGCGAAGAGTCTTTGAATGTCTTTGATGAAATATTGAAAATGTTGGATGCTGATGCTGATGTCGGGTTACTCAGATGGTCCGAAATACTTTGGGGTCTGGCCAACATTGAATCTCGGCCGAGAACGGTTCTGAGGGGGCTTTGGTCACGTGGTGCTCACTGGATGGACTGAACTTTTAGCCAGAGCCAGAGTCCGTCCGGGCTTGTTTCGGCGTCAAGTGGATCGTTATAAATTGCTCAATTTAAGGAGGAGCGAGAGAGAGCAGAGAAAATGCATTTTTAGTGTAAATAAATAATGACTCAAAACGAGAAACGGATTCGGACAAAATATAGAGTTCCTGCCAGTGTGTTTGTCTTTTGCCTCTATCTACATTATCTTGTGATATATTGGCTTTGACGTCTAAACAGGAATTGGGCTTGAAATGCTGCCAATGGTCAAGAGAGAGCGAATACGGACAGGACTTGACTGCAGCTAATTGATGGTCAGACGAAAGTGGACTGGCCCCGAAAATCTGGGATTTATTTCGAGTAAATCAGAGATATTTTCCGTACAATTATGTGGCAAAAATAAGCTTCCAGTTAGATGGAGTAATTTACACAAAATATAGCCCCAGATATTTACAATTATTTCAACTGAAACGAATTACTTTTAAGTCAGTACTGATTTCTCGAAAATTCTTGTCCGTTTAAGTTTAAATTTTCAAATGCAAAATGAGAAGACGACAAGCATATAGCGAATCCTACTGATTAGCTATGAAAGCTTATCTCGCAAACGCATTTCGTCCACACACGCAAGGGTTTTCCCAGCACGATTACATCGGAAATTTTAAATCTTATCAGAGACACCTTAAGGATAAGACTCAATGACAATATTATTTGTGGAGTTCCCCTATCCAAATAAAAAAAGGGAAACGTGTAAGTTAAGAAATATTAAATTTTGCGGTTTTAAATATTAAATTTCTTGCGGTTTCGTTAAAGTTGTTTATTCTTATTTTTTGTCAAGTAGGCGTTATCTTCAGTTAGTGTATACATTTATTGCCGCATTTGTTGTTGTTTTCTTTTAGCATTACGGAACTGTTTCGGTTTCTGTTTTGGTTTGCTTTGCCATGTTGAAAGCGTTGCAAGCAAATGCCGTTGTCTTCTTCTTTTCCTTGCCAGTAGTTGTTATTGTTGTTTGGGGACACAGAGAAAAATTATTCTAAATGTTCTTTTAGTTCTTTTAACTAAAACTTAATTCTGTATAAATTCTCAGGTACTGCTTTGATACCTTTTCAAATTTTTTCGTCTTTTTAGCGGATAGTTTTATATCAGAAACTTCCCAATAATTGTAATTGTTTTCATAAATTTTTTCTTATTTTCAGGAAAAGTTCTTCCACGAAATATATATTTTTTATAGTAATTAGCATATTTCGAAAGCTGTGGTCAATACCAATATTTTCCTATCTGTGCAGTGTGTTGTTTTTGGTGTTGTTGTAGGGTTTGCCGTTTCTTGTTTCCATTTTTCATGCAGCCAGCGCTCTCTCAACGTCGTCGTTCGTCGCCGTTGTTGGTATCATTTCTGCCTTTTTGGCGAATGCTATTTTTTATTTATTTTTTTTTTATATATATATATTTTGCTGTGCAACAATGCCAGAGTCTAAAGTCCATAAAGCATCACGTTGTTGGTTGTTGTTGCTGCTACTTTTGCCGGTGCTTCTTCTTTGCCGGTTTGGCTTTTGTTGTTTTGGTTTGAATTTTTACTTAAAGTGGCAGAGCCTCAAGCCAAGGTGAAGCTACTACGCTCCTCCTCGGTCCCACTCTAGCTCCTCTCTGGCCATAGTAAAAGGCAAGGAGGGGCTTGTGCTGCACACAAGACAAACGCAGCAAAACTTGCAAGAATAACAATAATAATACGTACAAAATAAAAACTAAAACTCCAACGAAAAATAAAATACGGAAAAATGAGTTAAGAGAAACGGACGTTCATATATGGCCAAAAGCTCTTGAGCTCCAAAGGTCTTGTTGCGGCTTTTGTTGTTGTGGTTGTTATTATTCTCGTTGTTTTTGCTTTTTATCGCCTCTTTGGAAGCTCCTGGAACGTTTTCACATGTGCAAATTTTAAGCGAACGTTTCCCATTCCCATTTAAGCTGTCTTGCCTTTAACAAAAAATAAATAAAATAAAAAACCGCGTTGCACAGGCCAGGGTTACACAAGCCACACCAGAAAAACGGTTACAATTTAAATTTATTGAAAAATATAGCGATTATTATTTATAGAATATTATATGGTATAGGACAGAAAAATATTTCGATATACATTTATTCTAAGGGCTTCCTAGAGAATAATTGTAATAGTTGTTGCGAAATATTAGCCTAAGAATAAAACCCCGATCCATAAGAATACATTTAAGTTAAGAACCAGTGCAAATTACTTTAAACACTAAATGTCTCCTTGGAGCCTCTTACTTTTAGCTCTTCTTCGTCCCTGGACAACTGAAACTGTTTTATGCCTCTCAGCATTTTTGGATTAATTGTTTGTAGCATATTTCCCTGTTCTCGCTGCCAGAAACAATTTAGCCAAGGGCTAAGTCCGGGAACCGAGCCGGGGACTGAGTCAGAGACACACACAAGTGGAATTTCACAAGGCCCAAAGCTTTAATGCCCTCTTCAAATGAGAGGTCCATTGATTTTGCAAAAGTTCTGGGACTGACCCTCCCACCTTTACCTAAGTTTGCACATGCAGATCACGAAAACATGAAAATGTTTTCAGAGAATTTATTATTTATTTTATAGCTCGTATAAAGCATCGTAAAATAGCAATTGTGTTAGATCCCAGGCAATCCTTAATCATTTCCATAATTAACACTGTGCTCGTCGGCTTTAAAATAAAATTATTTGACTCTGTTTGCCAAATGCCGCAGGGTAACTCTGCGCACTTAATTATTAAAAGTATTTCTTATGACACACCCCATTTCACTTAACCTGAGCCGACAAAGTCCTCATCTTCAGCCTAGTGTTTCCCCGAAATTTCTACAATAATTTTGATTAATCAATTTCTGGGGCGAGAAAACATTTAGTGTTTGCGGCTTTAACTCCAGACCTCCAGACCAATCCGCCTCTGTGTTAATCGTGGGAGGAAGCATTTCCCTTTCATGCTTAATTAAGTTGGTCACTTGGCTCAGGCGCTGAATTCGAGTGGGTGACGGATGAATGGCACGGCATGGAGGCGGACAGGGAGATGGAGACGGAGTCGGAAACATAGTCAAGACAAGCACAGAAGCGACTCCACAGTTGTCCTTTGTTTATACATTGCTGAACACGCATAAAGAAGCTGGATATGGGACATAACCATTTACAAACAAAGAGTTTGCACTCATTTAAAGCTCTTAAAATACCGTTGAAACTTACAAATTGGCAAATTAAAAATCGATGTTATATTGCAAACAAATATATTCGAATAAAAATATATATATATATGAAACAATTTATAATGAAGATTTAAGGCCCCATTATGTATATCCTAGTCTATGCATGATTCACTCGATAATTATCGAACTTAAAATGTATCAAATTTATTTACAAATCCTATAGTCCACTTTTTCAAACAAGATCTTACCTAGAGCTAAATCCAGTTTAATTATTAATTTGAATAGGAACGCAATGCGTTGGAATGACTGGGACGGAATAGCAGAAACACAGTGCATGGCAGCGAGGAAGTGAATTTCTGCCTTTTGAACGTGACGGAAATTGAATTTCCGCTTCTTGGCGATGACACTTTTGGCAAGATGCAACGACAACGTCGTTCTTTGCCTTTATATTTTTATTGTTTGCTTGCTCTAGCTTAGTGCAAATCGCCAAAGGGAGTAAGCGAGTGACGCATGCGGAAAAAGGCAAAAAAGTAAACATAAGCACGCGAGCAAGCACAAAGGTAGCAGAGAATCATCGTGTCTAGATACCCTTGCAGGGGGTATATATTAAAGACCAAATAACAAACAAGATGCGTGATGCAAAATGATTTTCTTAAATTCATTCGAATGCGCAATGTGCAACGTATACGTGATAATATAACGTATACGATGCAGATTAGGCTGCATTCAACTAAAGATAGGTACCAACTAAACTAACTTTAAATTAAACTAATTCCACTGTTTTTTTTTAATTTACACAAGGGCCCCATAACTAAACTGAAAGGGTATCCTAAACTTCGATTCCCAAATCCAAACTCTCCTTCTTGTCTGGGGAATGTATGTGTGTGGGGAGCCCGATTCCGATTCAAATTTCAATTCATGTCAGGCTGGGCCTGGAAATGAGTTGTAATTAGAAGCTACCTACAAACAGTTCCGGTTGTGTGTGCCCCGTTAATTGTTGTTGCTATCAGATTGAGGGACGTCAACGAGTGTTATTGTGGGTTTTGCGATGTGTGTTGTGAAGTGATATTGTGTTGGGTATGGGAAAGAGCGAGTAAGGCGAAGTGATTGGGAAAATAGCAAATGGTGAAATTATGGAAAGTACTAGCTCTTTTTCGGGGGACCATTTACAATGTCCCTCACATTGGAGGTGTACTATATAAACTCTTTCTTTAGTCGATTAATATAATTCAGATTTGATGTAAAATAATTTTACAATCAGGACATTCATTCTGAGATTACAGAAAAAAATAAAATCGAAGCTCCCTGGTTGAAAATTTTAAGCGGTTGTTGCTGCTTGGCTTGTACTTTCTCGACAAAGCAGGGAGGAGACATCGGTATATAAATAGGGCACACACATATACATATTTGCAAAAGATCTTTCCAAAGAGCACAAAGGGTTTTTTAAATTGACATTTTAAAAACAATTTTGAATTATATTTTCTGGTGGTCGCATGGTAGTATTTCTATAGGTATTGTTTATACCACGCTTTTTGAATGAATGAAATTTTTATTATCTTGTTGTGCCTAATCGTTCACTCTCCTTAGTGCTCTCTCTAAAGATTCTGTTGCCTACCCACCACCTTGTTTGGGAGGCGACTAATATGGGTTGACGGTCGATTTGTCGTTAGACGTTGTTGGCTTTCGCGTTGGGGGCTGCAATTTCCTGACACCTTTCCCCACAGGTTACACTGTACCCACTCCAATCCAACAGCCACCGCATGCTAATGTTGTAAACTTTGCAATTATTGCATTTACTCTCATTTACTACTGAGTTTGTGCTTGCTGATTGTTGCGGCTGCCAGTGCCGGGTGCCACACTCGTTATTGCCGGCGCACACGGGCCACTTAAAATCCGAAGGAAAAAACACATGAAATCAGAGCGAGAGGGGCGTTGCGAACCCAGAGTGGCGGAATAAAAGAAAAATTGCAATAGGGAACATTCACGCCTGGCGCCAGTCGGGATCCCATTCCAACAAGACCCGCCTTGCTTCCAAAGTGTCATTCGGAGCCCAGACTCAGGCACCATCATACCAGACCTAGAGATGACTGCAGACGTTATATAAAAAAAAGCTATGACGTATAATCTTAAAAAAAACACCAGAAAACTAAAAAGTCCTGTAAGAAAGAAAGAAAGAAAGTTACCCCAGAAACGGGAGATAATACTATTATTTCAATACTTGAATTTTTATTAGACCGGGCTTACTGCTATTTCAGCGACAGAACCTTCCCACAACCCTTATTCACCCAAAGCTTCTGTTAAAATTGCAGGCAACTTTGACAGGCAGAAGACCACTTCCGCAAAGGTATTCCAATCCACCCCAGTTCCGAAAATCGCTCTTCCGTCCTTTCGCCCACTCTCAGTGTTTTCACATGTTTTCCATAACAAACAACTTTTTGCGGGGGTTAAGAGTATGTCCAAGTTCGGGCAGAGGGTAGGCAGGGGGCTTTGCCCATAATGCACGCCACAAATAATTTGCAAATTACGGGCGCAGGTAATTGTCGTCGCCATCGTTTCCCCCTTCGTCCGTCCCTCCGTCCGTTGGTTGTTGTTGTAGCAGGTGAGAGGAAAATAAAATACAAAACCGTGGACGACGGCATCGTCATCGTTAGCTGCAATTACGAAAGTGAGGACTTCTGCTGAGCTGGAAAATCCTGGCGCCAGTGGCCCAAGCCAGCCCTTTGTTTGGCTTCCCATTTGCCCTCGCTTTTTCGACCGCGCCATAATTGGGTCATAAAAAAGTTATTTGTGTAAAATTATGAAAATAAACTCAATTGCAATAATTTGCTATAGGAGAATTCCAAACAAAAACCGCTCCAACCTGATTACCAGGAAATGATCAAGGAGTAGCTCCGTGCTCCGGGTTCTGCCATGCTTCTGGAGTTCCGCCAGAGCTGCGTGTGGCCAGCAAGTGGAAATGCAAACAAATGGCAAATCTCAGGAAATTTCTACATTTAAGATTTTCCCGAGAAAGCACAAATTAGCTTTAGTAATTTCAAAAGTACAACTATTTCTGAAAGTGGGGAGGTTTTGCCAAGGAAGCAATTAGGAAATGTATACATGAATGGCATAAGTAAAATAATAAATAAATAAAGAAGCGCTCCCAGGCGGAATTCTAGGTTACTGCTTGCATCTTTACCTAAAAGCTGAAATAAGGAAAGTATATCTATACCAGCATCATAAAATATTCCACAAATAAACTAAATAAATCTTAATTATCTTAAGAGCCAATATTTTGACAATAAATCAATGTTAATTTAACTCTGCAGCAGTCAAACAGTGGAAATTAAAAAGAATAACTGCTCCATTAGCCCCACATTACAGACCATCAAACTGATGGCTTCAATATATACATATAAGTATATATACATATATATCAGATTTATCCGCCGTCTGCACTGCCTGCTGTCAAGTGCAACGGTAAATTGCCATTCGATATGCAAATGGCAGCCGCATTCACAAAACGCTGCGCTTTTCAATTGCTTTTCTCTCTGCATTGAAATCAATTTAACTTTCTGCTCAATGCCAATCATTGGCACCCCACACAAACCACACACACTCGCTTGTTTGCTCCCTCTCGCTTTCGGCTATATCAGATCCGACTGCAGCTCAAATCGGTGGAAGCAAGACAGGAGACCGACCAAGTGCTGTGTGGCGGAAAAAACAAACACAAACAATCAAACGGATCCAAAACGCTTATTTCAAAATTCATTTGTCATTTTGTGACAGGCGAACCAATATCGATAAGGGTGGTGGTGGCTCTGGCAGGGGCCCCTTTTTTCTTTTCTTTGCTTTATTTTTTTGTGGGGGTTTGGAAAGCTTCTTCATGGCCAAGCCAAAGGCAAAATAAGCGTAGCGTAGCGTGAAAAAACTATTTCTATAACTATACCTTTCCATTCAAAAAATTATAAAAATATTATGGTTTCAAGGAGTTCCTTCTCGACTGCATATCCTAAAACTGATCTTCAAAGTATTTATCAATTTAATTTAATTTACTTATTTTTCCAACAATCTCTATAGCCTATTCTAATTATAAATTCGAAACAAAAAACTATTTCATTTTTGAAAACCATCAAGAGAATTCAAAAAGAGGCTTTCGTTTTGCACTTCTTCTAAATGTAACTTTTATAGAAACTTAGTGCGAAATAAAAACCATTTTTTTTAAGGCCGCTGTGAAGAATGCATAATCGAACTGCATTCCTCCCCCTCCACAGTTTGAGAACAGGGAGTTGCGGGCAATTTTCATCCGGCTCCTGACCCTTCCCTTCCGTTTCGTTCACCGCCTCGGCGCTAGCGCCAGTTCCGCAATCAGGAAGGAACATGACATAACACAACGGTAATAGGAAAATCATCGATTTTATTTGATTTATTTGCAGGAGCCTTTTCTCCTCGCCCCAGTTGTTGTTTGCTTTAATCGCTCCCGCTTTTCCCGCTTTCCCACTGCGTGGGTTCAACCACCGAAAGAAGCTCCTGGCGGTGTGAGGCTCCGCCTCTAGATGAGGCCTCTGTATTTTGGGTGGCTCTCAGCGGACTGCGGCGGTGTGGGCAATAAATCTCGGAAATTGTGTCAGAAAATGTTTCGCAGTAGTAGTATAAATACGCACATCGTTCAGGCAGGTGGCTGGCGGAAGCCGGTGGATCCAGGGGTCAGGGCAACCATATTGAAATTAGAGGCACTTCCGTTTTGGATTTGCTTTGTGTGTGTGTGTGTTTGCCACGGTTTGTGCGGTTGCCGCCAAGCGGGGGTATGCGAAACTAAGTGCCGGAAAGATATGCGTAACGAATATATGCCCAAGGAACGAGGAGAAGAAATATCAGCGCAGTCAGGCAGCCTTTCAGGTCGCCGCGGGGAAGTCCCCTTTTCTATCTCTGGCCTTTTGGGTCGGGAGCTTCGGTCTCCAGGTCTGCATTTTTTGTTTACATTTCTGCCCCAAAATAATTCAAAGTTTTTTTATTCGACCGTAGAGTTTTAGTTTTATTTTTGTTTTGTTTGATACGAAAAGTAAAATAAAGCTGAAGAAACGCTATATTGGCAAACACTCAATATTTCCACCATAATTCATTCATCCCAAGTTTAAAGGTAATTGAAATGTGCACCTTTCAGACGGTTCTAAAATTATGTAGTATTAATGCCACTGTTTTCTCTGTATTTGCGTCACTTATTGTCTATTTATAGATTGTTTACCAACGAGAGATCTCACTGCGATGACCCTCAACTCGGACCCCTGGCCAAGTCATCCATTTTCGGCACTCAACAGAGTTCGAATAGGGACCAACCAGTTCCGCTTCGATATTTGCGGCGAGACCTATTTGCGTAGTAGAAAATCTAAATGCGAAAATTAGCCCAAAGCGAATTTGATAAATGTTGATGGATTTTTGCCGTTTTCGCTGACTTTCCGTTGACTCCGTACAGTAGTAGTGAATCGCGTGTGGGCCGAACTCAAAACAAAACTATTCATTACGAAAGAAACAGGGGGAACAACACAAAAATAAACAACTCGAAAATACAATCGACAATGGCATAGTTCTGCGAGTGTTTGTGTTCTGCTTTTGCCTTGTTTTTGCAATTCGCCAGTCTATTTTTATCGTCATGCACTTTATTTATAAAAATGGCATTCGGTTCCATTATCTTAAAAATAAAATCACACCAAATGGACAGTCAACAATAGCGAAATCAGCAATAATGACTGACAAATAATAATAAAAAATTACCAAGAGGCAGGCAATGGTAGTAGCGGCAGAAAAACAATTACAAATTCAGAAAAAGGAACAGAAAAGCCAAAATAAGACAAGCCAAAAAATCAACGGAGAACACCACCACCTTGGAATTGAAAGTTAGCTTCCTATAAAAATATGTATGAATCAGCGGGGACCAAAAATGAAATGAAATCATAATCATAATATATTTCCCTCCCCATCCAAGTCAAATATGAATAAGAACAATAATAATTACCCAGCAGCAGCGACGCTCTTCTGGCTGATTGCTAATCTCAGAGTGTCGCGTATCTGCCAGATACAATTTACGTGCTGGCGCTGCAGCAAAAGTGGCTAAGTGTATCTCCCTGCCTTCCCTATCCGTATCTCTGTATCTCTGTATCTTGCACCTGTATCTGCTACTCTCCTTACTCGTTCACCGGTAATTTACAATCCCCCAAAAAAAAAGAAGTACCAAGAGACGACGCCAGAAGTGTATAAATATTTAACACACACTGTCAGCCGACTGTTTGTCTTTTAAAGTTCAGTAAATGTGTAAATAAATCAAAAGCCGTTGGACCTATGTACATGAGAGCAAAATGTGATGGATGCCGGGCCGAGGTATCCAGGCCAAAAATCTGAAGTTAAAAAGGATGTGCAGAACGACGATACACTATTGAGAGAAGAAAATATACAAGTGCCAGAATCAAGTCAAGAAATATTTACCAAGCTCCAAAAGTGGTAATAGTATTTCCGTATTTTCTTAAGCACTTGGGCCGCTTGTTACCTATCCCAACAAACACTTGAATGTGTGCCAGCCCCTTCATTCTGCTTCTTCGTAAATTTCGCCCTCTGTGGATTTATCTGCTATCAGCTTAACTGAATAGTTTCATTATGCGCCGTATCATGGCTATATCTTATCGTGGCTGTATCAATGCCATGACTCACATACTTACCCCCATAAACAAACCCCGGCGCCGACCTGCCAACCCTTTCGCAGTCGCAATTGATTACGGCGTATACTTCAGTTCCAGTTAAGCGCAAATATTAGCACTGAACCATCATCAACTCAAACCCGGACCCGGAACCCCCTACACCAGAGCCAACCCTATCCACGCCCACGCCCATGCCAAGGCAAACCATTCCCCTTTTTGAAAAGGAATTCCTGTATTTGGGTGCGTGAGTAATGTGACGACATTAATTTTCACACTCATTACAACTCCATTAGACGGGTCCAAGGGAGCTCCGGCTTGGACTGGAGGTGGGCAATGGTATTGGGGTATTGGTCACCTTTCCTCCTTCATTGCGTTTCCAGTTTTTTTCTGTCCCGCCCAGAGCTAAGCAAATAGAACATAAACTAGAAAAAACGAGGCACGGAATTCCATGGACGATTTCCGAATGCCCGTACGAGGACCCCAATCCTTCCACCTCCTGACCAACGGGATCGAGTGTCAACAGAAATTGGACTTTGTGTACAAATTGAGGTCATTATGGTAGAAGCGTTACCGGAGGTAAATGGGGGAAACAAAAAATATATACAAAACAAGAAAGGAAGCTAACTCCGGCACGCCGGATTTTTGTATACCGTAGAAGATTGCAATTCAACCAAATAAAATATAACTATTGGGAGGTAAATAAAACATTATGTTTATGTATGCTATGTAAAAACCAGGATTTTTACCAAATGTAAAACATTATTTATTAACCATCCTTTGACCTTACCCACTTAAAAAATTAACAACATTATGGCCAAAATGTGTTCTGTCTTTAGCTCTCTGACGGCGAAACGTCTATGCCCTCGAGGTGGCCGCCGTCGCTGCCAGACACACGCAGGACTTGCTGGAACTCAGGACCGGGGCAGGGAACCACCAGGGTATTCCCAAAGCAGAGAAAATCTATCGGTCAAGGCACAAGACATATTGGGCCTCCTCTTGACCGACTGAATTAGAGCGGAGCTAGCACTGGCTCTGGCACTGCATGTCATTTAGCATTCAGCTCAGTAACAGCCCCGAAATTTCTACATTCCAACAAATTCTTGCGCCGCCTTTCTTTTTCCAAATGCAGTCACGTAATTTTCGAATTTTCAACAACAACTACGAACAGACACCCGAAAATTTCACTGGCGTTCCGGGGAAGAGGCAGGCAGTCAAACAGTCAGGCAGGCAGGCTGGCAGGCAGATGGAATGCCCGCTGCGTTTATCGTTAGACAAAGCGACGGCATCAATTTGTATCTGTAAATTAGTATTCCGCTGCAATTTGCCACAGAAACACCAAAAGCAAGAGCACACCACAGAAAACGCACACACAAAAACAACGAAAATTCTATATACATATATACATTGATTCTGGGCGGTTGGTTGTTGATAATGATGATGGTGAAGGGGCGCCGCCGCCAACTTTATGCGGGATATCCGTCCACACACGCTCACATTTCGTGGGGCGACGCCTCTAGCCCTGCTGCCATCGAATCGAATCTCATTTTGGCATTGGACAATAATCGCATTAATAATGCGTTTTTGCCCCGACTTCAACTCCCCTACCACCGTCCAGGACCCTCATATATCACTCGCCTCGCTTCGCTCCCTCTCTCGGCCTATTGAAATTAACAGTTAATTTAACTAATAATTGTTTAAATAGACCTTTATCATGATGGATTTCGTTGCGGCTGTTCTGGTGTCATGGCCTGTCAACACTTTGCCCCGATATTCTGCTGGTCAGTCGGTCCGCTGTTCCCGAGAGTGAATTTTGTGGTTGTGTTTGCTATAAATGCTGTCCAAGTTAAAGTTCGGTTTTTGGGATAAAAGAGGCTTTTGGTTTTCAAGTTGCTTTAAATGTGGACGCAACTTGAATCCTTTCCCACCTCCCTTTTGTGTTACCAAAGGGAAATGGGCCATAAATACATACTTGGACTGTTTGCATTGAGAACGGGTTAAGTGGAGTTTATTTGAGTTGCAACAAAGGTTCGTATTTTGTTAAAATTTTAAGGCTCCTCAAGGACTTTTCTTGACAATTTGAGTAGCTATGACTACGAAGAGGTCTTAGGCATACAAAATGTGCTGTTAGAAAGACTAAATTAAACTTTAAAAAAATATGCTTAAAAATCACATAACATCCATTGAACTGATAATCCATCAGCATTTAAGAAGCTTCCTTGAAATACTAAACTATTCCTGTAATCTGACTATGTTAATACATTTGTGTAATAGCTCTAATGGCTCAATGAGAGACTTATCGTTTTCCCTATAAAGACATTACTAATTCCTCACTCCAATTCAATTCAATCCAATCCATTCCGTTCCAGCTCTCATTCATTCAAACGTAGTCCAGATAATCCCATTTGGCCTAATAACGCTTTTGACTATCCATATGCTGCATCTACTATTTGTATCCTCCCACAGAAATATGGTAAAATGCTTTCAACGCTCAAATAGCCTAATCTGGCCTGCTGGTCTTCCGACTAATCCTCCGCCTTCTCCTTGGCATACGATCTCTCGGAGCTGGCGAGGAGTTCAAAGCCAAACCGAGGCCAATACTGACCCTACCTACACAGAAATCTGTGCGTTCCTCCGGAGACTTTATTCAAGCAAGGCTGGGTCCGAGAAAAAATAAATAAAATAAAATCGCCTCATGGCGCCCACTGGCGGAGAGACACCCACAGATGTCTCCGATGGGCGGCGAATTATCAGCTGATTTAGTGTCGGGTCAGTTAGCAGTAAAATTCCACACTTTTCTTTACAATTTCACACATCCGTACAGTATGGGGCGGCAGAAGACGAAAGCGAGGCGAAATGTGACATCAATTGACACGAAAGTTCAGCGTAAATATTTGCCCAGATAAAAAGCAAACTCTCACTGGGAAAGCGGGAAACTGGGGCGGGGACACAGAGCCACCCATAAATTCCAGCGGTCATTCTCATTCACAGAGAGGGAGAGAGAGATCTCAGTGTGTGCGACGACCATTTAATGACAAAGAATGGAAAAGAACAATTTGTGAATGTGCGACAAACAAATGGAGACATCGCGGCCAGACTCCAATTGCCAAAGCCAAAGCGAACGGGATGCAACAGCAGATACCGATTCAGATACGGACACGGATATAGAGACTGATACAATTCAGCCGGGCTGGATGCTGTTCGAGGAGGCTGACGCTGTTGGATCATTGCTTGATTCACACCGCCTCAGAAACTAATTAGTTCCGGATCATTATATGGTACTTTATGAGATCTGCAACAATGGTGATGATGTATAAACACAGGCGTCGTTATTCACTACAAAAAAATAATTTTTCTCTTATTGAGTGAGTTCATCTTTTGCCAACTCAGTTGTTTAAAGTAAACATTTCCAATAATAATACCTAGCATCTCTTAAAGGTTTAGTTATACCATGTAAGACGATTGCCTGATGATTGCCCCTTGTTTTATTTTCTTCTTAGTAAATTATAGCAATATGTATCCTCAATCCTTGTTTCTCAACACGAACTGCTTTGGATTAATGTTCGCATTAAAAGTGTTACCCTTTTCTCCCCGCTCAATAATAATATATTACAATATTCTATTTCTGATGCAATTCGATTTATCCATCAATTCGATTCGTCATCCGTTTAATATGCCGTATAAATTGCATTCCAGTGAGCACATTGCAAGTGTTTTTCCTTCGCAATCTATCAGGCAGCTGTGCCTGCTATTTTTGCCAGAATGATGCGAACGAAATGGAGGCGGTAATTTCATGGCGTCATTATTATAATACTGCTCCCGGGGAAGAGTAGTCCGGGGGATAAATTGAAATGACTTCACACAGCCGTCAGCCACCACCCGCCCGGCACGTGAATTGGAAATTGACGTTGTCGCCTCTTCAGGGCAACTATCATAATTTATGTAGTACAAGTCGCAGATTGCCGGCCCTAAAAACAAACAAATAATGTGAGGCGACGCAACGAGGTTGGGTTTCGATAAAAATATATAAATAATCCAGAGACATCTCTGTGATTGCCGATTATGTTTCGTTTTGATAAATCCCGAATATAAATAGAAACAAAAAAACCCATGAGATTGTATTGTAGGAAGTCGACAATTCAAGCCGCGATCGTTGCTTTATCTCATCAATCTAAGAAAAAATGTAGCAGGAAAATAATTACAGTTAATTAAATGTGAAACTATTGGACTCATTTCTGGCAATAACTCAGCAGACTCTTTGGGAGGAAGCAAGAACGGCTCGATAAGAAATTAAAATATATGTTTAAAGTTAGTCAAAATACAAAAAAAAGCACAGGAGGAGGGCGAGGTTTGCCGCCAGTCCACCCCCAAGCCCAAACAGACATTGAGTAATAACATTTTAATACCCATAGAGATTAATTGGCACAGGCCAAGGAGGCGTGTGTGCTGCGGCGAGTGAATCATGCGATCCACTAGAGAAACTACACCCAGACGCGAACGGGATCGCGGACAGATAACCCGGCGGCAAGCGGCCAACGGCACAAGGCACCAGGCAGAAGGGGGAAGGCAAAGCGAAACTATGCAGATTGTTGATTTTAATTGACCACACGAGCGGGTCATAAAAGTGGGGAATTTGCTGTGAATAAAAGCAAACCAAACGAGCAGCCGAATATACAAAAATTTGCTTAGCATGAAAAGCGAAAGGCGATTGCATGATAACATAAACCCCGCCTCGCCTCGCATAGGCCGGCCTAACAGCTGAGCGGACACCTACCTTGCGTCGAGTTAAGTCAGGCCTACCCAACTCTCATCCCCCATATCCTCCCCTATTTCGTAACCACCCTGTTTAAATCACCCCATACCTACCCTCCTCTCGATCCAGCTGACGGTCACGCCAACGAACACGATACTTCCTGCCAAAGATGGGCTATTCTTACTCCAATTTTCGAATGGGACACTTTACCAGAAACCATCATCATACACTGTAAGTTATTCAATGCATATTACCTAAAAACAAGAAAGGAAGCTAACTTCGACAAGCCGAACTTTAAATACACTTGCAGTAAGTATTTAAACTTTGCTATTCCGGTTCTTTTCGATTTCCCTTATTCTTATTATAAATGTTGAGCGAAACATGTCGACAATTACATCGTCTACACCAGAAATCTAGCTTTAAATGCAGAAGAAAAAACAAAACCAGACCGAAGTCGGTTAAGTTTAAGCCAAGTTATGATCAAAAACCCCTTTAAGCTGTTTTTCAAAAAAACGTAAAGGGTTACATCGTCAAAATTTTCATAAATCTTTCAAATATTAGAAATCTAGTTTTAAGTGCAGAAAAGTTCCAATGTAAAAACTAGGAAGAAAAAACCAAACCAGACGGAAATCGGTTAAGTTTAAGCCAAGTTGCCAAAAATTTTACAAAAATTATAAATCGAGTTTTAAATGCAGAACCGTTCTCCATTAAAACTTGAGAAGAAAACAAGTAAGAAAGCTACAGTCGTTCGTGAACGACTGTTATATACCATGTACCAAAATATATCGCCGCTTTTGCCTATTGCGACTTTTGCCTATTAGAGAAATGTAAACAAACTCGCTCTTTGCAAAACCACCACCATCTCATGCACTTGCGTGTGCAAGACAAAGACAGAAATAACCCCTCCTCTCTTTTTTGCGCACGGGAGTTAGTTTCTTGCGCTCATCAGTTTTGTTGTTGTTTTTTGGGATGCACCTGTTGCTAGCTGCCAAATAGATAGCACACTGATAAGTAAATAACTTTTGTGTTTTTCACCCGATCTTCACCAGATTTTCGGTATTGATACATGTTCTACATATGCATGCCTATGCACAAAAAGAAAGATATATGGTAATATTTGCGGCTGCAAAACGTTTTTATTGATTTGCGGGGGAGTGGGAGGGAAATTTTTAAATCTGAAACAAACTTGATCTGCTTGCAAAACATTCCGACCTACATACCGAATTTGGTTACTCTAGCTCTTATAGTTGCTGAGATCAAGGCGTTGACACAGACGGACAGACGGTCAGACGGACAGACAGACATGGCTAGATCGACTCGGCTGTTGATGCTGATCAAGAATATATACTTTATGGGGTCGGAAATGCTTCCTTCTGCCTGTTACATACATTTGCACGAAATTAATATACCTTTGTACCTACGGTACATGGTATAAAAACAAACCAGACTGAAATCCATTGAGTTCAAGCAAACCTACAATCAAAAAACCGCTAAAGAAGTTCCCGATTTTTGAGCCAAAAATGTAATCATGAAAAAAAAATGAAAGGGGTTACATCGTCAAAATTGTCAAAAATTGACCAAAAATTATAAATCGAGTTTTAAGTGCAGAAAAGTTCTCTATTAAAAACTAAGAAGAAAAAAACAAACCAGACTGAAATCCGTTGAGTTTAAGCAAAAGTTACGATTAAAAAACCACTGAAGAAGTTCCCGATTTATGAGCCAAAAATGTACCCATATAAAAAAAAATATAAGGGGTTACATCGTCAAAATTGTCAAAAATTATAAATCGAGTTTTAAATGCAGAAAAGTTCTCCATTAAAAACTAAAAAGAAGAAACCAAACCAGACTAAAATCCGATGAGTTTAAACCAAGTTGCGATCAAAAAACCACTGAAGAAGTTCGCGATATTTGAGCCATTATAGGGTCGGAAGTGTCTCCTTCACTGCGTTGCAAACTTTTGACTAAAATTATAATACCCTGCAAGGGTAAAATAAAATACAATTAAAACTTTGTTTTTTAACAATTCGAATAATTTAACCCCTTACATAATTTCTCAAAGGAAAATTCCACACTGAAACACAAGTAGGTGTGAAACCCACCAATAGTTTTACCCAATTTGAACTTCCTCTCCCTCCCCCCTTACCCTTTCCAGACCAATGCGGTTCCATTCAGTTCCCAGGGCACAGCACAGCTCATCGCGCTGAGCGACGGCGACTCCATTTGGAGAACTGCAGTCGACGACGAATTAATTATCTTCAATTCATTCATTAAGAAACGTGGGTGGTGGCAGGGCGGCGGGGAAGAAGGTTCGATAATGAATGCACACACACTGGCTTTGGCTCTGCCTGGTAGTATCTCATAGTACGTAAAGTAGCGTACTTGTATCTCATAGTACGCCCGTCCGACTCGCGTTTCTCGCAAATGAATGAAAAACAACCGTCAGTCGTGGAACGGGGGTGGGGTCTGGGAAACTGGAACGGGGCTTTTTACCGCATCCGTCGGTTCGCCGACGCCGTCACGAGATGTCTGGACAGGAGGAGAGAGAGATGTGTGTGGGGTACAGGGATAAGCGGGACAGGTCGCATAATAAATTATTCGCGTGACCAAATAATTTGCGTTTGGGGAATTTGCAAATGTCAGAGTCGAGCCGGGACTACTATGGGGTTCCCGTCTCGGGTTTCGCTTATCACTGGCATATCAGAGAGAGAGAGAGCGAAGGAAAATTATTAGTTCCATGAATTATAAATCCCCTACTTTTATATGTTGTATATTTTTATTATGTTTCTGGACTTTTATCGTCCGCAACTTGAACTTTGCCTCGATGTTTGTAAGTTCACAACATTAGGCAAAATCCAACCGATTCAAAAGGGGGAAATTTTGGTTCAATGATATCACGAATTGCCCAAAAGAAATTCCGTTTTTGCTATTTGCTTTTGTTTTTGTCGCCTAGATTTATGGGAATTTTGTTTTGATTTCGTTCGGTTCTTGCTTTGTGATACTGAAGGGGAGTGGTAAGTGATATGTGATAAGTATAAACAAAAACATTTCAAGAGCAAGGTCGAACGATAAGGAAATAAAGGGGGGAAATGGGACAAAATGAAATAGAAAAGATTCGGGATTACATTTCCTTTCTGTTTCTGTTAAAAACAAGAGTTTCGATTACTTATCAATCTGTTTGCGACAAGTTTTACCACAGTACTCAGCCAGAAAGCTGGCCTTGCTATGAGAAAGCAAAACTCCTAACGAGTTTTTATAATTTCGCGACTTTTGCAACCCTTTTGACAAAATAACGCAAAAATAGAAGAAATGGGCAAGGAAGTGCTGCTACCAAATGGCCTACAAGTTTAAGGCGTAAATAGGACCGCCAAACAAGGCAACGGAAACCCAAAGTAAGTTTACAAATATTAAGTATACGATGTGTTGGGGTAAGAGCAAAGCGAGAGAGCTATGGCCTGTATAACTTTTCTGCAAATTGACTCTCGGCACGCATAGCAGGTCGGTGGGTTCCTCATAAAAACATACTGAAAAACAGCATGTGGCATGTGCGAAAAAAAAAAAGGCGGTACGCCTGTCATTAAATTTCGCGCCACGAGTAGCAGAGGAAGTGCCAGCACCAGCAACTGCAACTAGAACTGGTAACTAAGTCACTCGTGTATCTGTTCCACCCACTTTAACCACCGCGGACGGTTCAGATGGAGTGCAAGAGGTGGAGCTATCGTACATGACATTTTATTATTACAAATAAGCATTTATCCAACGCATATGACAGTTAATAACAGGCAGTAAAAGCAAAAGCAACAGCTGTAGCAGCGGCAGCAGAATGCAAAATTCCCACAACATCCGGTTGAGAGCAGAAAAACCAACAGCAACAGAGCAACATCGAGTGAGGCTACACAACAAAAATATTTATATATATAAAATCCAAACGGAACAAATAAAACTCAGCCAGAGAAACTGCACAAATTGGCGACACAGTGGTTCCAAATGTATCCGAAGTGTCATGGATATAACAAATATTTTAATATTTAAATTTTTTTCGATTGTTCTTAAATTATCAGAGATATATTTTAATTATTTTTCTTCATACACAAATTTTTATAAAATTAGAATTGTTTCACGATTTTTGACTACGATATTTAAGCCAACCCCCGATTTATAATTCGACATATAAATCGAAACATATATCAAGACCCTAAATTGCTTTTATTTCAGACAAATCTCCCACTGTTGCCTGCCGCTTTAGTAGGCGCGAACGCAGTCCGCGTGAGTGGCGGATATGCACATGGACGAATCGGGTCTACTATAGTCGTTGACTATAGAGTTGTGCGGTGTCGGAGGAGGATGAGGAGTAGAAGGAGAACCGGAGGTTGGCTGCGAGTCACAGAGTCGGCTATGTGGCACAGTGGCTGCCACCGACGCAGCTCGGATGCGTCGTGAGTCAGCCGCCGTGGAATGTGAGTGGCATACAAAATGTCGCATGCGGATGCGGACCGGTCCAACGCCGACAAAAAATGCAGCCCAGAGAAGAAGGGGGGAAAAATAATAAAACACTCGAAATCCGAGAGAGCATGCACTGATAGACTACGGCATTTTTCCTTTTTTTTTGCAGTTGCACTGCAAACAAGTTGTGGATTCCCCGTCCGTTCGAGACTCGGAGATGTGTTTTGTGTTGTTGGTGGGTGTCGCCGGAGTGCACCTCCGCTCCTACAGCTCCGCCCATCGCCTGTTAGCCGGCTTTTCCGGTGCATTCTGCCTTGCTCCGCTTTTGGGCAACAGTTACCGGCAACTCTGGCAGAAGCAACAAGTTTTTTAGCCAGGCCTGAACTTGTTTACCAAAGAAGAACACAGAAAATATACCTAATTCGCATATCATAGATGCTTAGCTGAGGAATGAGCTGTATGACACGAAAAGAAGATGCAACCTTAAATTAATTATGGTATTTAAGTCTTCATTCATCTAATAGTAATTAGTTTTTATTTTTTAAGCCACTTACATTTCTTTCTTGTGATAAATTGTACAAATTTAAATAAAAAAGCGTTACTGAATGACCACCCGAAATACTTTATCTGTGGTTAAGTCCCTTAAAAAAGCAATATGTTCAGGTTTTTAATTTAAACACGGGACCTAAGCGTGTAACTGTAACTTTCCTTAATTTTTTTTTTTTGTTTTTTTTTTTTTTCAATTTTCAACCTGTTAAAGTCAACCTACATTCCACAGATTTCTATCGTCGCCTCCACGTGTCGGTAAGTGACCACCATTCGAGAAAAAATTGATCAAAATCCATTTACACCATCATTAATCTTCGCCAGCCCTGACGATGCCATACAATCCGATATGATATGCGATGGTGGTGCTGCTGCTGGTGGCCAAGAAATTAACTCTTAATGATCTGTCGTCCCTCTACCATTTGTCTAGCAATTAATAGACCCAAAGTTCAATCGATAGAGGGCGCTCAAAATCCATTCAGGGACGCTATTTTAAAAGGAAAGTTTGACTGCGGTTTGTCCCATCTGTGCATTACCATTGAGTTGAAGAATCTTACCTACATTTCCCCTGTTTCCAACTGAATATCTGTTACAATATCTCTCTTAAATCATCACTCCCTTTTTCCCTGATCATGTGACATTCCGCAAACTCTAAAAGGTCTCTCTTTACATCTCTCATGAGTGTCTCCACCCCTTCAGATTACTGATCAACTCGACTAATTGTATGTACATAGAAACCGCCACAAAGCGCCTAGTTCCGGAGTTCCACTGACGGTATATATAAAGTTCATGTACAGAGGGAAAATGTTATTTGAAATGTTCCGTGTTATAAAATGTTTGGTGTTTTAAGGCCTTGAGTTGGTATTTCAGGTCCCAAATAAATATATATATTTATCATTCAGAAATTTAATTGAACCCGCAATTCGTCACATATGCTAATTTATATATATTTCAGTGAATAGATTGTTTTGCATGAATAGAAAAATGATCTTACCTTCTCTTAAACTAAAACTCGATTTTTTCCTGTGTACTGTATGCTATGTGTGTACTTGTTTGCAGTTTGTGAATGGGCTCTGATCCAATGATGTTTATGATGATAATAATGCCGATGATGACCATGCTGTTGACAGGATAAATGGAATGGATGAATTTAATTGAACCCGCAATTCGTCACATATGCTAATTTATATATATTTCAGTGAATAGATTGTTTTGCATGAATAGAAAAATGATCTTACCTTCTCTTAAACTAAAACTCGATTTTTTCCTGTGTACTGTATGCTATGTGTGTACTTGTTTGCAGTTTGTGAATGGGCTCTGATCCAATGATGTTTATGATGATAATAATGCCGATGATGACCATGCTGTTGACAGTGATAAATGGAAGTGCGGAGGTCCGAGTGGGGATAGAGGGAAGTCACTCATTCACAAATCCAAAAGAGCTGGCGAGCAAACAAAACCAAAAATATTAATTAGCATTTGACGAAGGGGAATGAGGTCGCTGTCTCTGTCGCAGCGCAGTCAAAGTCGTCGTCGGCGTCGCCTAATCGCCCGCTCACGAATCGCGCCAAGCGGATGCCACAAATTTGGGCATGTTTCGCCGTCACAGTCGCCGTTCGCTCGCTGATTCCTTTTGCGATTTTATGAATGAAATTTTTTGTTTGTTTTTTGGGTTAAACGTAGTAAACGTTGGCGTAACTCAGAGCACTCAGCGGCATCGCCATCTATGGGCAAAGAGCAGAGAGTGTGAGTACATCGGGAGAAGTGGATGGCATCGGATCGATTTAGATTCGTCTGGATCTGTCGGATCTCTAGCGTGTGGCAGCTCTGTAAATGGTCATACACACTATATATTATTGTGGGCATCTTGTAGGCACCTTGAATATCGAGTAGATAGATCAAGCTATCAGGTTGCACTCGGAGAGCTTCCGATCCAATTCCAAGCCGCTAGTACATGCAAACTTCGGCATGCCAAAGTAAGCTCCCTTTTTAGCTTGGATGTGGCATTAAGCGCGATATGCATATCTTATCAGTCTTTTTCTCTCGAACGCTAGCACTATGAGGGAGCTTCGTACATTGTTTAATTCAAAGACGATCTTATTTTTATTTCCCAATATTATTATACTATATTTCAAATATATATCCCAAACTTTAAAGGCACATGCATATACATACCTTGCCAAAACCTGCCACAGTAACTTCTTCTGAATCTTGAACATCTTCAATTGTTTAAGGACCACTATTGGCCTTGAGGAGAAACCTATCAAACCTTCTCCGAACCACTCATCCTCCTCTCCAAGTGATACAATTTCAGTTCAGCAATTTGCCATTCGATTGTTATGCTACGAGCCACGTCAACGAGTATTGGCTGTTTGTGTGTCATTGGCTTTAGTGTGTCATTGCCATGCGAATTGGAATGAGATTATTTGTGTGATTTTATTCAATAGTGCATCACCGTGTGTGTCATGTCAGAATGCACTCACAAATTAAGCATATGCAACAACCCCACCTCCGTCCGTCCGTACATACGTCCATCCATCTGTCCACCCTAAGCAATCCAATCCAATCCAAAAGCATAATTATTGTCGGCAATTAGGGCGAAGCTAAATCAAAATACATCCGTTTGTTGATGATGATGATCCATCTAACGGTGACAATCAATTACAAATTTTCCCTATTTTAGCCATTTTATACCCTTGCAGGATATTATAATTTTAGTCTGCAACGCAGTGAAGGAGTGATTTCCGACCCTACAAATCATATATTCTTGATCAGCATCGTCAGCCGAATCAATCTAGCCGTGTCTGGTAGAAACATTTTTTTTTTTTTAATTTTTTTCGAAACTTTTAATGGGTTAAATTGTTAAAAATGAAAAAAAAAAATTAATTTAAAAATAAATTGAAATTTAGTATGCAGTTTTATTAGCCCTTTAAAAACTAACTCAGAACAGTGTTCCGAATGCCGAAGTTAGCTTCGTTTTTTTGTTTAAGGCTGTAACACTAAATTTCCTTTAGAAATAAAATAAAGAAGTTTTCCGAAAATTAGCTTAGAATTTTATAATAACATCTGAGTGATTAAAGATGAAACATTCTGCTTAACATAATAAGAGATTGTATTAAATGTAAACCAAAGAGTTTCGGCAACCGGGTATTTCACACTTAAGGACGCTCTGGTTTACTTTTCTCATGTGTATTTTCAGTTTTTGCAGAACATATTATTTTATAGATTTTGTTTTGTGACAGACCGTTAGCTTTTAAAGCCGCAATTTAAAGCAAAGTTGAAATTTGTAACTCGCTCTGACAGTTGACGGTATTTGGTATTATCATTATCATCGCTATCGTCATCATCATAACCGGGCAAATTGAATGAACAATTGCGTCCAATGATTGAAATGTGGCCCAAACAACAGCTGTGTGTGTCGCGCAAAGGTTTTTTTACAAGAATGACTAACCATTATAGTTTCAATTACCAACGCGTGTCGATAATTTCAATCGTTTTTTACGTCTGTTTTGTTATTCGAGGGCTTCTCCGGTTTGAGTTGCTGTTTATTGCTTTGTATCTGTTTTTTGCCACTCGTGAAATTGTTGTAAATTGCGATTGTTAATCTTTAAATCACATTTAATTAATTAAAGCCCGAAAAAAAATAAATATTTAATTTGATTAAATGTCTAAATATCCGGCAGAGGTAATTTTTTGTAGGGCAAGCAAGTAAACAATAATTAATTATATTTAATTCAATGACAATTTAATTTATTTGAAATAAATACCAAGAGAGATAAAAACATTATTTAATATAGGGGCTTTTGTTTTGTGGGTCGGGAATTATTATATTTTTAGTAAGAGCAAGTCGGTGTTTTCAAAGATATCTGATTAGATATAAACGATAGTGAACTTTAAAATAGTTTGCATATATTATGGTGACTTCAAAAAGCTTAGCATTAACTTGCATTCAAGCTGGGATAATAACTCTAGCTAGAAACCCATAAGTCTCCATCTGAGAAGTGACACGTTTCCAAGAAGTTCCGGTCATTATTGTCCCATTCTCAAAGCATTAATCTTTTTCTTCGTAGCACGGATATATCTTTATTCTCTATTACAATCTGATATATCGCTGCGAGTGCAATAAATCAGGCATTTCCGTTACTTTCCCCTGTCGTCATTCGACTTTTTTTCTGTTGGCCTTGGCAAAGGCCTAATAAATAATTGCACATCGATAAGTATACGCAATATGCCGGGCCATGTGTTTAGCCCTTGTTGCCGGAAGAGAAACAGGGACGTCGATGGCTGGCCCAAAAATAAAAGCTTTTTGCTTTAAAAACTTTAGGTCGCGTAATGCAAAACTGCCAACACTTGTCATAATTTTTGCAAACAGATTATATATTTTTGATCTAAGCAAAAATGCGCAGAATTAAAAATCAATAAACAAACATACACAAGATTGTGGAGGTGCGGCGCGCTCGGTCTGGAGGCACGTATTTCCGCAACAGTTGCAATTCTCGAAAGCGATAAACAAATTTAACAAAAAAGCAAAAAAAAATGAATGAAAGAATGAAAAAGAAAAAAGAAATTTATATAAAAGTCATAATATATGAAGGTCATGTTCAACTAAGAGAAATGAACATCCCACATAAGGTACCTTAAACTAAGTATTATTGTAGAGATTATTATCATAAAAACCAGTAACTTGAAAAATATATTATATCATGAATATATATAAAACAAATAATAAAACAATTTCATTATATTGCATCATCCTAATACCTTCTCCACATATTATTGCTTCTTATAACACACGTATAGAACCCTAGACGATATTGAGGTGAAAGGGTTAATGATATGGTGGGAGTAAGAGTATACGAGTTCGAGTTTCGGCCCCGAGTGTGGAATGTAGACAACAGACGTCAGAGGAAATTGTCAGTTTGTTGCAAAAAGAACACGTGCCGCTGATTAGTTAAGTGAGAAGGCCACACGAGCGAGATAGAGAGCTGCTTCTTCGGCTCGTGATATGTGCTCTGGCTGGCCCCTATTCGGAGCCCCTTACCACCCCCCAGACCAACCAAACCAAAACCTCTTTTTGTATGGCGAACGCATCATAAAAATTATTTAACGCTATCGCACATTTGTCATGCCGCGTTGGCTCTTTTGCGTGCCTCTCTGCCTCTGACTCTGCCTTTTATTATTATTATTTGTTGCTCTTGTTGTTGTCTTCGCATTTGCCGTTGTTTTCTTGCGCTTTTGTGTTTACGATTATTAAATTTTCTGAAAAAATAAATAAAATAACAAAATAAATGAAATGAAAAGAGAAGAAAAGGCCAACAAATATTCTGACGTAATAACATGACAGTGAGATATAAGCGAGAGAGGAAGCGAGTTCTTTGATTAGTTATACGTGATTTCTCTTGTGGCGAATGATGAATTGATTAGACTGCAGACTCGATTAAGATTAGGTGACCACTAGCTAAAGGCTCCAAAGGGGTATTCGGAAGAGTTCATACGGTAACTTTGGTATCGTTCGAATATTTGTTCTTTATTTCGACATTCAAGCTTCGATCGGAGATAAGCCACGTTCGCTACTTAACCCTTCCAACACTTCCCGATGATGTCCGCCAAGAGAGATTTCCAGCAACTCTGACGAAATTACGGCGTAATCATAAAGTGAACTCGTGATCAATGTTCGTGTGACTTTTGATTAAATCAAAAAATTTGGCAACTTCAGTGCCACACATACCATACGTATGCGAATATAAACAATAATTTCGCCACGCGGTTATCTGCAGCAGAGTGTGTTTATTTTGGTTAACGTTTTCTGGTAAGTCACCACTGATAAAATGCCCAAATTATCGGTGGCAAAAATAGTTTTCAGGCCAAAACACTGACGTCATGTATATAGGATAAGAACGACCAAAAGTCAAGGTGAGAGGAGGCAATTGATCGAAAATATTAAACAAAAAAAAAGCTGGAACCATTTTTAAATGATTTCCGTTTTGGACAGAAGTCAGGCGGCGTCCTTTGCCAGGCGAATCTCCCAAACACTTTCGGTTGATTTGGTTTGTCAATATTTGCAAGGGGTCAATGGAATATTTTATGATGGCACGTGTCTGACCGGACAGATACGAAAACAGCACCGAGGGAAACAACTAAAAAACATACAAAATTAAACAATAAATAAATGACAAAAGTGGAAGAATGGCAGAGAAGCAACTCACAAAAAACAAATGGCACACTATTAACGCGTTTATTTACACGCCACAACGGCCACAACAACATTTAAATGAATGTCATAAATTTGTTTGTGCTGAAAACCAAGCGAAAAAAAAATAGAAGGGTTGACGGTGTTGTAGAGGAAGTTTCAGGAGTGGTAGCCCCTGTCACTAACCACTCGCCACTCTTTTGTGGAACGAACACATATGAAAATACTCGTTTGATGCAACTAATTAAGAAAATTAAGAATATATGTAGGACTAATTATAAATCAAACAATCTCTGAAACTTGTATATCCCACTATTGGACGCCAAACTTCACAATTGCAGCTTTGTGGACATATCAAATTCGTCTGGTCTGGCGATGCTGATCTAGAGTACATTTTATGAGGTCAAAGATGCCTTATCCTGAGTGCTACATAAGCTAGACTAATTGAGTCGTAATAAATAAAATATAAAAAAATTATTTTACATAATACAAAAAAATGAAAGGTTTTCTCCAGCTTAATACCATTCACAAAATATACAAGTCTGGCTACAAGATAGCTGTGCAACCTGCTCACAATTTGAACCAGAGCAACGTATGAAAGTCAGCAAAAAAAAAAAATCAAACAACATGCACACGCGCGCTGCAAAAACATAAAAAAAAAAAAAAAAAAATGGAAAAGAAGAAACGCCGCCCCGATGATGGGTAAGCTAAATACGATATCTTTGTATAGAGAAAGGGGCGACGGCCTCCGCTCACCAGACATTGTATACTTTGTAAATAATACATTGTATTTTTTTGTTTTTAATTTGGTATTTTGTAGCATTGAAATTTCGCGTAAACAACTACCGAGATGCCCAAACGAGACGAGAGCAACGCAGGCGAAAGCCAACAAAATAGTAGGCGATCTGTGTGCAGTCTAAAATTGGAGCTAAATGCGATTTCCCGTCGCCCCAAGAGCCCAAACACAGGGAACAGGGGAAAGAGGATCCCAAAGATCCAAAGATGATGCCACCATCAAGTCTCATTCGGATCATCTGAGGTTGCCCATGGCCGCCGTCCAGCCCATCCATTCATTTGCATGATGTCTTGCATATGGCAGCAAAAGATTGCGCGTGCGGTCGTACAAAAGTGGAGCAGCACGTGGAAAGGAGGCAGAGCGGAAAGGGTAGGATGTGGGGGTGCTTTTTTTGACGTGTGCATCTATTTGTTTGCCCACGAGTGTTTGCGTCCCTCAGTCTGTCCCCGTCTGTCTACCCATCTGTCTACACGCTTGTGTTTACACTCGACATCAAAACAGATGGCCAGACTTCAGCGCCACAGGCCTAAGGGACAAGAGCACCCGCTGGGTGGTGCATTTACAAGTGGTTATTCGGCGGGCAGCGGCGCTTTCTATTGATCAGCCACTGAAATACGATATGGGAACACACACAGATGGATTGCTAGGGTGGTGAGCCAGAGCAGAGATAGGAGATGCCGAAGAAGAATCTGCTTGCGGCCAACCTGACGTATGAGTGATGCTCGCCGGAATGCCTTAAATCATGCACACGCACACGCGGCGTATGAGTGATATCTACGTAGCTTCGTCTCGATTGCGTACTTTATGAATATTAAAAATAAAAAATAAAAGCATGTGTTGTGCGTAATACGGGGTGTAGTATATTTTTTAGTCTGCACGTGTAGAATTAGTCGTAGGAAACATACTTAAGCAAAAACAATAATGATACAATTGTAAAAAGTATGTTTGCAGTTTGAACATTACGGAAAAATAATAGTTGACTAAAGGATGAATCTACAAGGAACCCAACAAGCTACTAAATTAAAACAGAGGTATGCAGTGGGAGCAATCACCTCCAACCAAAACCAGTGTACTTCCTCCGATTTGAAATTGTATTCCGATTATCATTTAACATAAAATGTTTTTTTCTAAACAAACCAATGTCAAATTCATAAAAATAATATCAAAATGATCAACGATTGCATTACCTAAAATAGCCCACAAATAGCATTTATCTACAGCAGTGAAACTTATTAAGAAAAAAATAAATAAATATTCAACCGAAATCGTATAAGTTTTCTTGTTTTTGCATTATAATGTTTACGCGAAATCACCGAAATGCAATAAAACACCGCCCAGAGAGCCGGGCCGGGAATAATATACAACGCATTGCGAACTCATGGGCAAACAGCAAGTGAACGGACAGAGCAATGATTTATGCAAATATAAATAGCGCCGGCGAGCTTCAATTTCAGCTGTTCGATATATTTCCCGAAAAAAATTAAATCCATTCCGTAATTACGTCAGCTTTTGCCTCTCGAATGGCGTTCACGTGCGGTCAAGTGATCGCTCCATGTGCCAGTCAGTGACTGGCAGTCACCGGCTGACGGACTCCTCCCCTGTTCCCTTGAAAACGTCGACGACGACGGCGCCACCCACTGGATTGCGAGAAAGCCCCAAATGCGTTGAGCAAATGTTTTCGTCAGATTCGATCTAATTTTTTCGCCTTTTCTCAGAAGTGATAACGATCTGGGAATGTTCGTCGAGGGCAACGCCTACAAAACACGCCCACTGCCAAGTGTATTTCGCTCGAACGCCACATAAAGCTGAATGAATAGAAAATAATACAAATATTTTGCTGCTTTTTTAAATCATTGAGAAAGGTAACTTTTATAAAATAACGTGTATTGTGCTTTAACTTATAATAAATGTGTCCTAAAAACTATTATTACTTCGCAACACTTTAAATGGATCTTAAGAATCTATTTCCTTGTTCTTTATATTTATTATTATTTTGAATAACCTTAACATAACATTTAACAAAAAATACTAAATACATTTCCAATTTTAAAAATACCAAAAAATGTCTAATAAATTTTACTTAAAAAAAAAATGTACATAAAAAAATTATTAACAATACATCTCAATATCCCAGTAAATAATTAAAAAATAAACAAATCAACTAAGAAAACAACAAAATTATAATAAATTGGTTTTAAGTTCGCAATAATTTTCAGCTTTGCTTTACAATAAGTTTACTTTAAAGGTTTCCCAAAAACAAGAAATAAATAAAAAAAAATAAATAATCAATTGCAATTGACAAAATGTTGGTCCGCTAGAGGAATTCCACAAGCAAAAGTCAAAGCCAGCGATGAAATGAATTAATTTCATGTTCATTAGTTTTAGTCGCTGATTGCGTTTCGAACAAAAAAAAAAAGCCATGCCGAGACGCGTGCCCAAGTCACGCACTCATCAGACGGTGAAGGTAAGTGGGAAGTTTTTATAGTCTTCCGAGGGGCTAAAACTAAGCTTGAGCTGACTAGAGCCAAGCGCGACGACACACGCCTGCAAAAAGTTCTTTCACCTCGCGCGGAATTTAGTTTCAATTCTTAGTTGTTCCATAGTTCGGCGATCGGTACATGCTCGGGGAGCTTTTCAATGTCAGCGGATAGATAAGGGCGACGGGTTAATAAGGGGGCGTCCCAGTACGAATTATAAACAAATTTATTCGCGCGTGGCAAAGAGAAAAAACAGCAGCTCCAACAGGTGTAGAGTCCCTCTCTTTCCTCACTTTTCATTCATATTTGCCGGCTCTTAAGTTGTTTTCTATTCTCGCTGTTTTCGCTGATAATACCAATGCAGCAGCTATATATTTTTATAACATTCTATTTCCGTTCGCACTGTTTCGATTATTTAATAAATAATTTATTTTGCTTTGCTAATCTTTGGGTGATTTTTTGCGTTCTCCTGTTGCCAGTTTGGTTTTTTTCTGCACCTGTTGAAGCAACACTCTTATGTACACTTGTTTAGCGTCTATGGGGCCGTATTTCTCTATTTTTTATTGTTAAAGCTGATAATCCCAATTCAGCTACCTTATAAGCTGCCTCAAGCATAGAAGTTGATAAGGACGATTTAGGAAAGGAATGCAAAGCGGCTATATTTATTTACTGATTAATCGAGGAGGGAAAACGCAGAAATCATGAATGTATAAAGTAAATGCATACGGCTAAGGAAGGGTTAAATAAGAACCAGAAACTACAATCCAGAGAGGGGGGAGTAGGTCAGTGATGCATTATAAAATTCTTTTTTTAATAAATAAAGCAACAATACGATATGATTTTTTTGAAAACAAAAAAAAAATATTTTAATCATGTTGTAAAGTTCGATTTATCAAAAATTGAAATTAAAATATTAATAATAATATCTATTGATAAAGAATGACCAAACGATGAATGACGATGATGAAATTCAACAATTAACTGAGTAAAGGCAATCATATCTGAATAATGCGCACAGTAAATAATTTAAGACGAAGTTGTATTGATCCAGCGCAGATATTGTCAAACAATTTATAAATAAACTGGAAAATCCAATAATAAACTTATTTGGCAAATACTTGTCCCGAGAGTTGTCAACTCTGACTCTCACTATTCTGTATGCGAATCAGAATCCGATTTCAAATCCATATTCATTCAAACATCTCGCGAATCAGTCTTTGACCGTTTTGCGTTCTTGAGTTTGAATTGCTGTTGTTTATTAACCCAACAAACAACCACTTAGCTCCAAAAATGATTTCAAGCATTTGTTCGGGTTCAAAAATAAACATCAAAGCGAGAGGGACGGCGTCGGACGGAAGCGCAAGTACATAGAGTACGAGTGCGAGCACCAGAGTGGCCAAAAATAAATATTGAGTTGGCTATTTTTAAACCAAAAAGCTGCGTATCCGTTCCTCAATTGAACGACCACAAATTGAAGTTGCTATATATAAATATACTCATATATGCCGAATCGCATCTGATTGGATCGCAATGTTAATTGGCAGCTCGAGCGAATCACATCGAGTCTACCTCGAGACAAATCGTTTTAAATAAGATCTTTTGATTCAATTGCCTCTCTTCTGTAGAGCTTTAATATTTTTATTCTCTGAAGGCTTCATTTGATGCCAAAAATCAGCATTTCATGCAATATTAGTTGCTTATTGTAAGGTCAACACCGGGCTAAAATGAGTCTAAATGATTAATATAAATTTAATTTGGGTAATAATAATACTGTGTAGTTCTATTTGATCTTACTTCTGTTCAGAAGTATCGCTCATTATTAATTATGCAGGCAAAATTACATTTCAGTGATTTACCTAGTCAATTGAGTACAATAAACATCGCAGCAACAGTAATTGTCGCTTGTGCTTGTTGTTGTCGCTGCTGCATTTCGCAGTTCATAAATCAAGAGCTGGCGCAAAAGTATCTGACAGATACAAATAGCGAATGGCCGTCGTCGCTGTTGGCGTAATGATGGCGGCGTTTACGTTCATGTACACTCCATCAATTGCGTAGTTTACGTCCCAAAACTTTGCAACGGAGAAAGAGAGCTCGGCAAAAAAAAAAAAAATGTTAAAAACACTCATCATCGCATGCATTTGTGGCTTAATCAGCAATCGGTCGAATTCGCAGTTTCGGGCTCGTCTATATTTAGTACTGCTCGTGGGGCAATTAGCAAATCGAATGCGTAATTCTAACGGCGCATATACCGCGATGCGGTGGCGTCGAATGTGTAAATATAATTAAACATGCTTGTTTAGTGATCAGCACACAATCAGAAAATATGCACATGCGTGTTTACAAGTGAACAACGATGCTCCTTCGGTGTGTTGTTTAGAAACGCCTGGTGTACCTTATAACATGGTAGATGGATGCCAAAGCTGGAGTGGAGGGAACTTGGGGCCACGAGTCGCGAATCTAACAATCGATTTTACTTCCTTTTTTACTTCTTTTCCTTTTTTGCTAAACCTTTCGTCAATGAAATAATTAATAAGTCGCATAATTTTACATTTTAAGGTGGGCTATTCGATATGATTTAATAAGACACGACTTCAGGATTCTTTCATCTTCTTTTATAGCCCGAATATTAGATAGCAAACAAAAAATAAATTAATAAAAATGATATATACTGCATTTAATAATGTGTTGATGGTGGCAAACAATTACATATTTCCAGCTTTTTAACGCAAGTCTTCCAATCTATTTTAACCCCGACAACGACTTTTGCTTACATTTTTCATCTGCAGGTACCCTTGCAGCGAAGCACAAAATAGTTTCTAGCGCTTCTCAACACGCTGCCATTTTCGTGTCTTACACTATATGCTCAAATCATTAGAATGATAATTAGTGGACAACTAATTTAGCTAATGATAACCAAAACATATTTGCAGAGAAAAAAAAAACGCCTTTAGAAAGTTAATATATGCAAAGGAAACGTTGGGAGAGAACTTAAATTTTAAAGGCAGTTTTATTCTCCTAATGCCTTTTAGCTGGCGCCTGAAAATAGATTAAACGAGGCCAAACCAATAATTACTCCCCATATATATGTAGTATGTATCTCAAAGGTATACCGCCCCGAAAATCTTATATATGTATGTGGGTCAGAGGCGCGATAAGAAGCAATGCAAAAGAGACAGACCAAGAGTGCTCAATGAACTCACGTGAGTGCGATTTGTGAATGATTTACGACTTGCAGTCCCGGAATATATATCTTATGATTGTCTGGCATGGGACCCTGAATATATGCATATATGTTATGTTAACCGATAGCCCATCGAAGTCATTATAGCCTGCATACGCCACATTCCCGATACTACCATGTTATCTACGTACAGATGTGTATATGCTCAAATCGCAAATGTGCCAATTCAATTTGCGTGAACAGGAAACGAACGTAAATCAAGCGGCAACGCAAAGTGCTGGGAATTTGAGTCTTGCAGTAGAGCCGCCAGCCAGGAAATCTTAGCAGTTGATCAATTTTAATGGCCCGCCACTGGAATTACACACGGAATCCCAGCCCCAGAGCCATGGGCCGCATTAGTAACTTGGCCATAACTTTAAGCGACGGCGGCACCTGGCAAGTGCAATTGCGAATCGAAATAAACATACAGCCTTTGAGGTCGAGCCACACACATGGCCACAGTGGTCGAGAGTCTCCCAAAGTGTTTCGATCTATCGATTTTTTAGCTGATAAAGTTTACGGAAACCGCTGAAGCAAATACAATATAAAGAATCAGATGCATACATCATCCTTTATATGACCATGCCATTGTAAATTTGAATCTTTATATTCTATATAAACTTTGAAAATCTCTACAAGTTAACCTGGAACCACTTTTCCTAAGCATTTTCCCCGATTTGCGTGCCACTGTCAGCGTTCGCAGTGCCTGTGAAATAAATTTTTATCAGTCCAAAGCGCACAGCGATTATATTGGCAATTATCTCGCCACATCGGCAATCCGCACGTGACCAGTTTCAAGCTAGCGGAAGACGGCAGCGCAATTGTTTGAGAAGACACATTTCCCGTCTCCTGAGGGGAGCGGTGGACTTTCCGAGCAAAGAATGCTTCCCAGTCTTATCTACGGCGCAGGTGACTGTCGTCGCAAAGGGTGGGCAGGTGAGCTGCTCACCCAACGTGGCACATGTCAAGGCCAGCAGTGGCAAGCTTATGCAGGCCAAAGTTCCATTCTCAAGTTCAAATGCAGAGGATGGAAGCAAGATTATGCCGAAAGTACGGACAACTTACACAAGTTCTAAGGTAACTTTCTACCCGCTGAGCTGAGTAACAATGGTGTTCTTATTAAACACAATAAAACGATTTGGACCTTATACTTTTGATTTGCTAAATTTTAGTTTGAGTTTTAAGCTAATTGTTTATAAAAGTATGCCTTAAGGTTATAGAACTTCAAGAATATGACCCCACCATAGATTTCTTTTAAATTTCTTCAAAGTTACCCTGGCAGGGTATTATAATTTTAGACAGAAGTTTGCAACGCAATGAAAACATCCGACCTATAAAGTATATATATTCTTGATCAGCATCAGCATCCCAGTCGAACGAGCCATGTCCGTTTGTCCGCCTGTTCGTCCGTTTCTACGCAAACTAGTCCCTCAGTTTTGAAGCTGAATGAAACTTTGCACATAGTCTTCTACATAAATATGTATATGCTCTCACTACTACTCACACGACATATAGAACGGGTCGAATCGGACAATGTAAAACTGTAAATGTAGTTTAATAGGTAAACGTTAAAACCGAATTTGTTGGTATACAAAAATTCGTTATATAATTCCTGTTATTTTTTTTTTTTTTATATTTGATCAATTGTAAGCGGAAAGGTATACAAACTTCGACGTGCCGAAGTTAACTTCCTTCCTTGTTTCATTTATTGATCAATTGATTTATGTGGAAATACTGTTCAAATTTTTAACATATGTCTGATGAGTTTTCTATTTATATTTCGTGCCTGAAGGTAGTGCTCAGCTTGCTGCCTGTAAAGGGGCAGCTCTGCAATGCCCATAATCGATACATTTTGAGGAGTATTTCATGAAACGGCATTAAATGGAATTTAAGCTGCCAAAACAAATAATTGCTCAACTTTTATTTGAAGTAGCCGAAGACGAAGATAGTGAATAGGGGTAGGAGGTATGAGAGGCAGGCACATTACGTGGCGAACCCACCAATTCCAAATCAATTATATTTCTAGGCTCTCTTTAAACAAACAAATAAAAAAAAAAACAATAAAAACTGGCGCCAGTATGTCATACGAATGTATACACACGGAGAAAGTCTTAAGTGTATTAACCATTTTCTGTTAGGTGCCCATTTTATAGTACTGTCCTTCAAATTTAATTCAAGTATTAATTCCGGTTATAACGACTCCGCTTACATATAACGTCTGTCCGGTTAATGCAACGAAAACTCGATGGCTTGGTCTCCGCTGGGCCTCCGCCAAGTACGTCTCCGCGTTTAGCGCCAAACCGCTTATACCGACGAGATTTTCAACTAAGTTTTAAGGGGGCTTCTACTGTGAAGGGTAAAAAAAACCGATTTTTTTATAAATCACGTCTAAAACATGTTTAGAAGACGTGGTTAAAATTATTTTAAAAAACTCGAAGCCGTTTTAAATTTACACTTATAAACCCGAAGCGTATTCGAAGGTTTTTGGTTCAGTTCACAGTTTAAAGTATTAATAATTAAATAATGATTGGTTTTCTTTATTTCTAGTTTCCTAAAAAGCTTTAAAATACTATCTTGGCAGGAAAAGACTCCCCTAATAGTAATTTCTTTCAAAAATTATACCGAATTTTTCAATTTATTTTGTAGAGTACAGTGGTAAGCCCCAAGTGTAAAGGGGGCTAATTAAACAGAAAGGGAACTAGAGTTCCAAACGGAAGAGCCCCTCGCTCTCTATCGTCCAGCTCCAGCTTGAGCATTGGCCCCCACCTCGGATCCCGCTCCAATGCCGGCTGACATCCCAGCTCCAGGCCCGCCCTCTGCCATGTCGGCGCCTGCACCACCCTGGGCTCCAACTTGACCGCCGACCCCAGCCGCTGCTGACATTCCGCCCTGAGCGGCGCCTATGGCTTCGGGCGGCGGTGCCGGGACTTGAGCCTCGGCGATGCACTAATTGAGAAAAAAAAGTGTGTGGGTTTAAAAGAAAAGTAAATCACACGAGCCCCTGAATAGGTTTCCAAAAGGTTCAGAGTTCATGGAGATTTATGAAATTTTTATGGACTAAAAGGTAATTCAGTTTGAGAAGTTAATTTTGCTCTTAAAAAACGTTAGAAAGGTTCCTAGTTTAAGGAAGAAAATTAAGTTTTATCCCTATTCCTTTTGGAAACCAAATCCCTTTTAACTAAAAAAAATCTCACCATAAGCACAGCCAAAGTAATCCAGGATACAATTGCAAGTTGCATTGTCAAATGACAACAATTTTCTGCTGCGAATTCAAGTAGTAAAGAAACTATAGATCCCCGTCTGCAGTGCCCGTAGCTTTATATACCAACGAGTTCAACCATAATGTCAGCCAAATCTCGTGGGAATCGCATACTTTGTATTATCCAAAACACAAATCTTAAACAGCAATCGAAAAATTGTTAACGAGCAACACAACAACAACAAACATCGTTCCGTTTCCCCTTGGGCCCAAGAGCATCTGCCGTGGCATCACCTATTATAAATTATTAATACATTTTATTGTTGACAATCGTTTAATTGTGCTCCCGTGCCCCGTGCATGTTTCTGGCGGGAGTCTATTAATAAATAACTAAATAATTAACCGACGACCAGTTCAGTCCAGTCTAGCAAACAGTTGAATAATGACATTGTGGGCCGCTGCCACTGTACTTCGTGTTATTGTGGGAAAATTATTGAGTAATTGTGCAAAGTACAAGGTCAAATAAAATATGAAATAAACCAAAGCGAAATCAAAATCAAGAAGGGGCAAATAAATAAATGACGAATTCGAAGAAAAATATGGCAACTTATTAAAAGCTAAAAATATATTATTTCTACTTTCTAAAGTCTTATCTCAAATTCACAGTAATCACTCATCTGAGTCACAATAATAATTCGGTGAAACTACACTAGTCAGGTCCAAGAAATGGGACATGTTGACGTTCAGATTATTCTAGCTCTATAATCACTAATGTCTAAGTGGTAATTCTGATTAACTGACAAGCTTTACGTATAAAAATGTAGATCTATTCAGTGAACAGTCATAAACATGCTGTTGGGACAAAAAAATTAAAATGAAAACTACAATAATTTCAGTAGAGAAATTCAAATAACAGATTTATTACTGCCGCATCTATGCATACAGAGACCTCGCACACAAATAAAAATGCAACAATGATAAACAAAACAATTACATTAAACAATTGAAGATATACACGCACATTCACACTCATATGTAATTACAAATTCAATGATTTTTAGAGTTAATTTGTTTATTTGTATGCTCCCATCATTAAAATTTAAGCGCAGAAAAATAAATAAATAAGCCGCATGCCAATTTGCGAAATGCAACTGCATTGAGGAAAAAATTACCGCCAAAACAACAGTCCCCCAGACCTTATACATCCCCATATATATATACATATAAGCCGATGCATATCGTATTATTGTTATTGTTATTTGTTCATCTGTGGGTGGCCGCAGTAATGGGCAATATTCCCCGATTATCACGTAGCTCAATCCCAAATAAAAACAAAAAAATACACACACTGCGGAGGCAGCGTTGCTGTGGCATCATTAAAAATTAAATCAAAATTAAATGTTCATCAAATGCAATAAAAACGATTGGCGGATGCGATTTTTATACACTTTTTTAGTGATTTATTAAGTTACATATGTGTATATTTCAGTTGTATCATTTATTTTCTTCGGTTTACCCTTTTACATGTACACAAGTAATAGAAGAAATCCATTTGAGCTTTGTGCATTATATACATTACATACATATGTACATATATTTTCGGGGAAAAAAGATTATCGTTAATGATTTTCTTGTACGCCTGGTCATTATTAAAATAATTTTCAAGTATCTAAGTATGTTTTTTTTCAGATTTTCAAACTATTGAAATAAGAAGCACACATAATCGTCCCCTACGGGGTAGTGGGTAACCCCCCTGTCCACCCGTATCATATCAGACATATCATGCTTATTTTGCGGTTTATTTTCAGAGAAAATTTGAGGCGTACGTGTGACATATTTTCTGGAGGCGCCGCCGATAAGGCGATGACAGGAAAAAAGAAACAAAAACAACTTAGAGGGGAAAAAACAGCAAGGGTACCAATACAAACAACATTGCAAGACAACAATCCCACAGATATAGATTATACAAAATGACAGTTGTCGTAGGTACATGTACGAGTTGCGTCGTCGTTGCCGCCGCCACTTTGGCATTCAAAGCATCGTTGACGCCGATGTATTGTCCATTGAAATTGTAAGTCCCCGTCAAGTATTTGACTTTGGATGTGAACGGAACGGACCGGAGAGAAGCCTCGAGTCAACACAATCTTCGATGTAAATAATTACAAAGAATTCGAAGAAACACTGCAAATGCAGACTAATAAAGGCGATGTTAACTCATATTGGGCAATTTTTTTACCTCAAAACCCTTAACTTAAGAAGCTAATTTCGGCAAGCCGAACTTAAAAAACCCTTGCAGTTAGTAAGAATTCAAAGTTGTGTAAATTTAAGGATTCGCAGCTATATAATACATAGGTCCGATTTTGATCAAACGAAAACTAAAATTTAAAAATAATACAAAATGGCCATGTCTCAAAATGTACGATAATATTTTGACTCATATACATAGTAATGAAAGCATATAGCAGACTATCTGCAAAGTTTCATCCAGATAACTTTAAAACTGGACATGGACATAAAAGTACTCGGCTTTTGATGCTGATCAATAATATATGTGTGTATGTATATACTTTATAAGATCGGAAATGTCTTCTTCACTGCGTTGCAAAAATATGTAAAATATTTAAATACTTAAAGGTATTATTAGTTGTTGTTCCGGTAAAATTCTTTGATTATTATAGAAACTGAGAATATTTAGAATTTAAGAGTATACTGCTATTCAAAATAATCAAGGATACATATCTGATCGTAAACACATAATTTTAAGCTAATTTTTCATTTTCTTACCACTAGAAGTGCAGCAAAAATTTGACCGATATAATTTTTTAATTTTGAATTTGAAACTGAATATAATTTTTTATTATAACAATTTATTTTAAGCATGCATTAATTACTTCTTTCCCGTAAAATTCTTCAATTATTAAATTATCCTTAATGAAGTGTGGCAGCAGCTCACCAAATACTCGAAAGTCTTTTGTGCTTCCAAGAACTGTTATACCTTGTCCACACCTTTCTACATCTTTCATAACTTTTTGGCATATTTAATAAAAGAATTTCCTTAAAAAAACATTTAATATAATATTTTGGCACCCAAAATCACAAACACGCGAAAGAAAAAATGCTGGAAATATCGAAATTCGATGGAATGCAATCGGGAGCGTGAGACCGAGAAAGAGAGCAATGACCTGCAGTATGGGTCGGCTATGTTCCACTCAAAAACTTGCTGATGAAGCATCCGCGTGCTCTGAGCTACAGCATCAGCAAAAATTAAAAACGTAATATAATGCAATTAGTTGCAATAAAAATAAGTTAACTAGTCCTTGGACACGCTTCCCCGCACTTGCTAACCCAGCAATGGTTAGCGGAATCAAAAATTCCGCTTAATTATGTTACACTTTGCCCGCCACGGCCGCAATCATTCCGATTTCTTCATTTCTTCTTTGATCGCTCTTTTGTTTACGTTCGATTACGCTGGGAATTCCACGTAACTCGAAATATTCCCTTGCACATTGGGCAAGTTGCCCAAATTTTTGGAAAAAAAAAATTAAAATTGAAGTTAGGAAGCTAAAACTTGGCGTACCTTTTATTTATAGACCGTTAATTTAAAAACTAAATGTTTCGCGATTATGGGCACGCCTACTCTTACCGCCCAAACAATATGACACAATATATTACAAAAAAAAAAAAAATGCAAAAATTCGCAAATGAAAATCATACCCCCTAAAACTGTATAATTTTATTCGAAACGCAACATATTTACTTTTTGGTGCAAATTCATGCCGTGTAAGTTCTATTCCATAAAGACGAGCACACGGGTTTATTTATGAACATAAATTCGGTCAAAAACACAAGACACACATAAAGCAATTAACATATAATAAACCATTATAACATACAATTTATATTAAACATACCTGGATCTTGATTTTCCATTAAAAATAACAATTATCAGAGTTTATTTTCAATAGTTACAGAGCTTTAAACTTTGCGAAATTTATAATTGTTCCACATGTAAACAAAGCGCTGAACACATGTTTGACTCTGACGCCCTGGTACAAAAAGAGTGTTGCCACTATACAACTTTAATTTATAGCATAAATGATCTTAGAGTATCTACTTACAAATTATAAAATCAAAACACGAACAGCTTTCAATGAAAATTTCGAATTTTAAAAAAAACAAGTAAGAAAGTTACAGTCGTTCGTGAACGACTGTAATATACCATGTACCAAAATATATCGCCGCTCGAATTAGCTCCCGATTATAAATAAAATCGGTAACCAGGGAACACCACGTGGAGGCCAATGCAATTGCAAAGGGGTCAAAAAGAGACCTACGAGTCGACTTGAGTTGATTAACATTATTTCTAAAATAAGAGTTATCTAAACATCTCTCATCCTTTTTACGCTTCTCCTTTGTCATGTCTTTGACAACGATAAACAAAAGTCAGCTCGCAACTTTTGCCTATTAGAGAAATGTAAACAAACTCGCTCTTTGCAAAACCACCACCATCTCATGCACTTGCGTGTGCAAGACAGAGACAGAGATAACCCCTCCTCTCTTTTTTGCGCACGGGAGTTAGTTTCTTGCGCTCATCAGTTTTGTTGTTGTTTTTGGGATGCACCTGTTGCTGGCTGCCAAATAGATAACACACTGATAAGTAAATAACTTTTGTGTTTTTCATCCGATCTTTACCAGATTTTCGGTATTGATACATGTTCTACATATGCATGCCTATGCACAAAAAGAAAGATATATGGTAATATTTGCGGCTGCAAAACGTTTTTATTGATTTGCGGGGGAGTGGGAGGGAAATTTTTAAATCTGAAACAAACTTGATCTGCTTACAAATCATTCCGACCTACATACCGAATTTGGTTACTCTATCTCTTATAGTTGCTGAGATCTAGGCGTTGACACAGACAGACAGACGGACAGACAGACATGGCTAGATCGACTCGGCTGTTGATGCTGATCAAGAATATATATACTTTATGGGGTCGGAAATGCTTCCTTCTGCCTGTTACATACATTTGCACGAAATTAATATACCTTTGTACCTACGGTACATGGTAT